>JACEIK010002171.1:92926-116725 GCA_018107945.1 Datura stramonium | reverse complement strand
CCTGAGATAGAGCTAGCCAGGCACCAGATGTGCCTAGGCCCACTAGTTAGTAGTCCAGGTCCTTCTAGGGCACCAGGTGCCAGTCATACCCCCAGGGCGGAGCGTGACATCTCCGAATCACCGCATCAACACATATGCGAAATAAGTAGGGCTCATCCTAGAAAAATATCCACACATCAGACATGAACTTCTTTCGCTAGTGAAAAGATAAGTGCTCCGATACAACATCACTCACCAGATAGTTAGCAAAGTTTGCAAACCATAGGATGATATCCTGTGAGGCCTCGAAAACCTACACGTTGGGAAATGCATCATCTATGTCACGCTCATCTCGAAGTGCTGCATCAGGTTCCAATCTTTATAAGTGGTCCGCCACCTAGTTTTCGATTCCTTTCGGATCTCTTACCTTGAACTCAAACTCTTATAATAGCAGAACCCATCGAATCAGCCATGGATTGGCATCATTCTTTGCCATCAGATATCTAAAAGATGCATGGTATGTATGGTCTATCACCTGAGTTCCAAGAAAGTATGCCCGAAACTTCTCAAATTCTAAAACTACAGCCAACAACTCCTGTTTGGTCACGATGTAATTTTTTTGAGCTGCATTTAGAGCCTTGCTAGCATAATAAATAGGATGGAAAATCTTTTCATGCCTTTGACCCAACACAGCTCCCAGGGCCACTCCGCTAGCATCACACATAACCTCGAATGGTAAAGACCAGTCAGGTGCTACTATAATCGGGGTAGTGGTCAATCTCTCTTTTAGGCATTCAAACGCCTTCAGACATGCCTCATCAAAAATAAACTTCACCTATTTCTCAAGTAGTTTACACAAAGGATGTGCAATTTGGAGAATTCCTTAATCATTCTTCTGTAAAACCCTACATGACCCAAAAAGCTTCAAACACCTTTCATAGAAATTGGAGGTGGTAGACTAGAAATTACCTCGATCTTGGCCCGGTCCACCTCAATACCCTTACCTAAAATCTTATGGCCTAGCACTATAGCTTCTTTGACCATGAAATGGCACCTTTCCCAGTTAAGCACTAAGTTGGGCTCTTCACATCGCTGCAGAACCTTGCTCAAATGAGCCAAATAATCTTCGAATGAATCACCCACCACCGAAAAGTCATCCATAAAGAATTTAATGATATCTTCCACCATGTCAAAAAGTATGGACATCATGCAATACTGAAAAGTTATGGGCGCATTACATAACTCGAACGACATCCTCTTAAACACAAATGTACCATATGGACAAGTGAACATAGTTTTCCCTTGGTCTTCGGGGGCTATAGAAATCTGATTATACCCTGAATAACCATCAAGGAAATAGTACCATCCTCTGCCTGCAAGTCGATCTAGCATTTGATCCATGAATGGCATAGGAAAGTGATCTTTCTGAGTCCGACGGTTCAACTTCCTGTAGTCTATGCATACTCTCCAACCGTTGACTAGCCTTAGTGGAATAAGCTCATTGTTAGCATTTGGGAGCATTGTGATTCCTCCCTTCTTCAGTACACATTGAATTGGGCTCACCCATTTTCTGTCAGCAATAGGGTAAACCACACCCACATCCAACCACATGATGATCTCCTTCTTGACCACCTCTTTCATAGGTGGATTAAACCTACGCTGATGCCCAATGCTCGGAATACAATTTGGCTCTAGCTGGATCTTATGAGTGCAAATACCGTCTAGGATTCCAATAATGTATGCAATGGTCCACCCTATGGCTTTTTTATATCTCCTTAAAATGGAGACCAAAGCCTCCACTTGCGATTCCTCTAAGTAAGCTGCAACAATGACCGGTAAAGTGTTATAGGTTCCCAAAAATACATACT
Organism: Datura stramonium; assembly: GCA_018107945.1. Classification (NCBI taxonomy): domain Eukaryota; kingdom Viridiplantae; phylum Streptophyta; class Magnoliopsida; order Solanales; family Solanaceae; genus Datura; species Datura stramonium. The sequence goes on along the minus strand of JACEIK010002171.1, from coordinate 114,878 downwards.
GCAAGTGAGATGGAAGTTCTTTGAGCTCCAATTCTAGAGGCTCCTCAATAGATGTCTTGGCTGGTGGTGTCACCCGATTCATCAAGTCAAGATCAATCTTGTTTGGAGCATAAGTGTATGACCCCATACCAGCAAGTGCATTAACTATCTCCTCCCCCCCATGGATATCCTCAGCACCAACATTAATCAAGACTACTGCTAAGTCATCAAGAATCAATAACTCCTCCATAGGCATAATTGGGAACTCAAGTTCCACAACATCAATTACTGAGACCACCCTCATGTCATTTGGCTGCTTCATGGATCTGCATACATTGAATGTCACTTCCTTATTATTGAAACTGGAATTTCAGCTGTCCAGTCTCCATATCTACAAGAGCACGTCCAGTGGCGAGGAATGGTCCCCCCAAGATAATGGGGACCTCAAAATCAACTTCACAGTCCAGGATGAAAAAATCATCCGAAAATATAAAGGACTCCACTTTCACTAGAACATCATAGAGAATTCCCACCAGATTCTTCACCGTACGATCTGCCATCAAAAATTGCATTATAGTTGGTTTGGGGGCTCCCAAGCCCAATTGTATGAACACTGCTAGTGGCATGAAGTTAATATTATCTCCTAGATCACATAGCACCTTAGCAAAATTAAAGGCTCCAATAGTGCATGGTATGGTGAACGCTCTAGGGTCTTCCTTTTTCTAAACAAGAGAACGAGATGCTATTGCACTACAATGGTGCAAATTATCTGCAGTTTCAAAGCTTATGGTCCCCTTTCTAGTAACAAGGTCCTTCATGAATTTAGAATAGCCAGGCATCTGATCAAGTGCCTCGACTAATGGGATGTTCATAGATAATTGTTTCAACATGGATATGAACTTATGATACTTTCCATCTTCGACCTTTTTCTTCAACCACTATGGAAAGGGGGAGGAGGTCTAGGGATCGGTGTGAACTTTTGTTGTGCCTCCTTCTCCTTCTCATTTCCAGATCCATACTCTTTTCCATTACTAGGAGCAGTCTTCATCACTAAATCATCAACCACCATTCGATCCTCGGAATCAACCATCCTATCATCATCAATCAATACGGGCTCTTCATCCTTCCTTCTCTGCTCCGCAGAAATACCTACCGCATAAGAACCAATTGGAATCTCTGACTCTCTTGTGTTCCATATGCGGTTAGTTTTTGTGATTCTCTCAAGTAGCTCAACAGCTTCAGCATAAGTGTGACTCATGACTGATCCACTAGACACAGTATCTGCCACCGCCTTAGTGTTAGCATTTAAAGATCCGTAAAAAATTTCTAGCAATGTATCTTCTGGGATCCTGTGGTTTGGGCACCCTTTTACGCTTCTTGTTGAATCTCAGCCATGTCTCATGAAGTGCCTCAAAATTTAACTGCCTAAAGTTGTAAATCTCATCTTTCAGCCACAAGGCTCTGGAAGGTGGGAAAAATATTTCAAGAAAAGCTCTTTTCAACTCCCTCCATGTAGTGATAGAATCATTGGGCAGTTCATCCAACCAGAGCGTTGCCTCACTCCCTAATGAAAAGGGAAATAACCTCAGCCGAATTGCATCCTAACTCACTCCCGGTTGTTTATATGCTTTGCAGATACCTACGAAATATGTCAAGTGAGTATGTGTATCATCAATTGCATGACCTGCAAATATCCCCTTCATGTGGAGCAGTTCGATCATAGCACTGATAATATCAAACTTTGCCCCAGAAGGCAAAGGGGGAGGGACAATAGCTCCAATGGCACTGGCTTCATCAATACCAGCATCATCATCCTCATCGAAATACCGGTGCCTCTGTTTCTCTGGACCTCTATTCTTTCTAGCTCGCTCTGCTTCAGCAGCTAGGCATTTCTCTTCAGCAACCCTTGCTAGCTCTCTATCTCTTACCCAAGCTTGTTCCTCGACCAACATTCTGGTTGTAGCTTGATCCACTGTCTCTTTCTCTTGTATGTTGTCCATTCTACTCAGATTTCTCAGTGTTTGCTCAAGTTCATGATCGATTTGATCCAGGGATTTTCCTTGGCTCCTAGTACTGGGCATGCACGAACCTAAGACCTGTTAAAAACAAAAACAACAAAAGAAAAATAAAAAGGAAATAAGAACCAACAGTAAAGCAAACACAATTAACAGTAGCCTTAGCTGTATTCCGTGACAACGGTGCCAAAATTTGATGTCACCCAAATTACACCTTGTAATGAGGTATAAAATGGCCAATGTCAAATATAGAACCCAAAAAAGGTTGAGGTCGATTCCACAGGGAATATGGAAAGAACTTGAGTTAATGTGATTTACTATTACTATCGGCTTACTTATTTCCTGGGGGTAAAGAATTAAAAAATAAAATAATAAACAAGAGTAAAGACTAGTACATGCTTAAATCAATTCTGGTTGTATTCAATCAACAAGTTGACTAGGATTGTGTTCCCCAAGACTTCATAACCACAAGGATTTTACACTAGAGATCGACACATGCAATTTCTTTTCCGTCGATACGCCCCGCAATTTGTATTTGAATTCCTTTTGTATCTGCTTGTTCTGTTATAGCCTTTTACATTGCTTTTCGAAATGAAACTCTATTCTTTAATTTCCCAACTATAAATTCTGCAAGAATATTAGGGTTTCCGTAAGGTTTTGCAGTTCTTGTGACGGCAATGTTCAGTTTTCAGTTTACAAATCTTGATTGAACCGATATTTGCTCAATGGATTCATTTCCCCCTTCATCATTTGATTTTTCGCATCTATTCCGGTGCTTAGCATGCAATATTGGTAAGTTAGATTCACCTAAATGGTTGGTCTCCTATCTAGATGATTATCACCACACAACTTGGTCCATATACAGGTGTATGCTTAATTAACCCTTACCTTTAATATCAGATTAGCTATTCCTGGACAGGTTCAAGCTATTAGATAAGGGTTGATAGCCTCAAATCTCCATTGTTAATCCCTTTTACTATTCACTGCCTCCTTGGTCCAGTAAGTAAGAATAAGGCGAGTTCCAATGTTTGCAATCGTTAATAAATAATTAAAACGAAGGGAAAAACAATACATTCATTAAACCCCGTTCAAGAATCACTAAGTGTTTTACCTATGTGTCTGTTGACACCCAATTTTGACCTACCTGCACCTTAATTGCTGCTTATATATGTATATATTTATTTATTTATTTATTTTACGCAAATATTCGACTCATTTTTGTATTTTTAAAATAATTTATTATCATAATATTGTGAGAGAAGTAATATCAAATTACATATATATGACTCATATTAATTGTAAGTTTTCATATTAAATAATTATTATATAAGTATATAATATATTTACATTATTAATATGCGCCTTATTTTGAAATATATTCTTTACTTAATAAACTATTTACCTAATTTTACTAAATTTTATAAATTTATTTGACTAATATTTTTAATATTTTTAAATAAAACCGACACTGTCCCTCGGTTTTTAAAATATTTTTATAACATTTGATAACTTGATTTTATATTTTAGTCTTTAAATTATTCATAAATACAATAATTTAATAATATGATATTATAAGTAAACTAAGATTTATGATTTTTATTTATTAAAATTAATATCTATATGATTTTCCTATAATTTAAACTATTTTATTATCTATTTATTAAAATTATCTAAAATGTAGTATATTTATTAATTTAATAGCAACTAAATTCAATTTCAATCATTAATTTAAGTTATAGTGTTTATTCAATTTCATTCAATTTATTTCAAATCTGGTCACTTTCTATTTCAATTTATGTCAATTTTAGCCACTGTTGATCAATTCGGCTATTATTTAAATTCAATTCTAGACAATTCAATTCTAATCCAACCTACTAGTTGCTCTACCGTGACCCGCTGGACCGCCTGTTGACCCATGAATACTATCCAACCCGACCCATTAACTAAATCTTGATCCTATGGTTCGTTTTATTTAATCAACGGCTAAGATTAACCCTAACCTATTTACCTTTTTAATTACTCACCTACCCAAAACCCTAGATTCATCTTTCATTTTCCCCCTCTCCCTCTCCATGCCTGTAATGTGCCTTCCCTCTCCCTCTCTCCCTCTCTTCTTGACCCCTATCCCTCGTCTCTTCACACCTTCTCATAGGCAAAACAACACTGTGGCAGCCTCCCTCTTCTCTATTCCTCCTCTCCGGCCGGCCACACCACTCGCCCGGCGTAACAACATACCACAGACCGCGAAACCACATCACCGTCTTCTCCGGTGAACAACACCATTGCCGCCTCACCGCTCTTGTTACTTCCGCCAAAAAAGCGCTCATCACCATAAGGTCCGGTCTGAGGCAAGATGAATCTCAACAAGCAAAATAAAATCTAGCATGAACAATATCGCTTCAGATCGATTTGCAGTAGGCTACAACTCGTTCATTCATGAGCTGGTCAAACTTATCTGATTTATGATGATTTGAATATGTTTGCCAAAGTATGATTTATTAAGAGCTTTCTCTTCTCTATTTTTCTTATAATTCTGGTTTTGTAGATCGATATAAGCTCCTCTTTTCTACCTAGAATTGATCTATTCTTGCTCTGCTATGTCTGGTAATTATTATGTGTCGAAGTTCTCCATCTTATCCCTCCACTTTGCTCGTAATTCTTTTGACGGATTCGTGAGTTCTTTTGACAGATTCATGAGTTTTGAGTGGTGATTTCTGCCTAAATTCTTATCTTCTATGTCGATTCATGTATTATGCGAAAATTTACTATTATATCAAACTGTATGGTGATTTGGAACCTCATAATTAGTAAATATGATTCTGTGGCGACCCTAGTGATCAATTGCCCTGATAAAGAAGCTTGTCCAAAAAGAAAATCATTGATTAATTTTATTTGCTAATTGATTTTTTTTGTTGTTCGAGATTTTTGTTTGCCTTAACTCACAGTGTATGAGCATTGCTTTAATACTTATGTATTCATGAAAATATTCATACTTAAAATCCGTATGTTTCATTTTTCTATTCTTCGTTATTTACATAATTATTACTAATATTTGTCTATTTTGGTAGATTTCCATATTTTTGATAAATTTTCTTCCTTCCGTTTTAGTTAATTACAACAACTCTCTATAGACTAATAATTGGTAACTCTAGATTATTGTCTTAATTGACTCGGCAGTGAATTCTTCATTACTTTACGAATATATTTTTTTTATGCATATGCCTAAATATGGACAATTTTGGTTTGAATATTATGGTAAGAATTCCCCAATTATATAACAGTTTTATTCCACCACCTACGGTAATGTGCTAAGTGGTAAGCCTTCATCTTAATTGATTGTTTTAAAGTAAATAATTGAAATAACTTTGGTATTAATTTATTTTTAGTAAATGTAATTTGCTGAGGCGTGGTGATCTGAGTCCATGTTAAATAAAGAAAGGAGATCATGATTGCCTTCCTTTCCACTATACCTCTCTTTAACTATATAAATATGCATTCGTCTATCACTTTAGGAGGCGGACTCAAATTTTAAGAGGACGACAATTTTTCCTTCTCTTTTCTTTAATACTGTTCTTTCCCAGCATTTGAAGACTCTTAATTTTCTTTTCCTCTTTAATACTCAAGTAGACTACTTCTTCAATCTGCCCTCCTTCAGTGAGTCATTTTAACTATGCATATTTTGTCTGTGCTTGGATTGTTCTCATGATCTAATGTTTAAACATGCAATCTTATTTGGTTTATCATACGTTTAGATTTTAAAAAATATATATATATATATATATATATATATATATATATATATATATATATATATATATATATATATATTAACCTTTAAGGATTATTATGTTGCCATACCACTGTTTGTTGGGACGCTATTCTTTTGTACCTTTGCATGCATATCGTCTGTCTTAATCTTTAAGCAGGTATCACTTTATCTCGGAATTCGTCAGAGAGTCGTGGAGATAAGAGAAGACCGTAAAAATTAGTTTAATTTGTTTTTCTTTAACACGATGTATTTATTTATTTATTTATTTTTATCAGCTTGTAACAAATGTAATAAACACCCATAATAGTGAAAGGGGATATTTTAAAGGGGGGCGGGGGTTTATCACAGTCGTTCTTAGATCTTTCCTTCTTTTAATCTTTGTTTAAATGTCTTTTCATAAAAAAATCATTTTTGTTACATTTTGATTCAAACTATTGCTTATTACCTTCATAAAAAATACGCAATTTTTTTAAATATATATAAAATTTTTTAAAATTTTCAACTTTTAAATAATCACATCATTATTTCCTTTTTTAATTTTTTAAATTTTAAATTAAAGTCGACCCTTTCCTCGAAAGCTATATTAACCCAATGATTTTATGTGTATTTATATAAATATTATTGTGTGTTTTATATTTTTAAGATTAATTTATGTAAAATTAAAACAAACACATTGAAATAGAGGTAATATTATTTTTTTTAAAAATATTTTTAAATTAAAACTGACCTCAAATTAATTCGTTGCTAAGGTTGAAGATTCACGATTTACCATATCGTGTTATCATCCTATAAAGCAACAAACATTTTTAAAACTTTTAAAAATATTTTTAATTTTTTTAATTTTTTTAATTTTTTTAATTTTTTTATTTTTTCATGTTAAGTTTATGTGTGCAAGTTTCTTTTCTTTGTTCTTTTGGTAGTTAAAATTTATGTAAGTTTAGCTATAATGTTGAAGTTTGTTATTATTTTTGTAAAAAAATAAAAAAAAACACTATAAATTAAAATTTTCAAAAATTAAAAATATTTTTAAACAATAGGTAATAAATAAGTTTGCAACCTATTTATTATATCGTTTAAGTTTTATATCCTTTAGTGTAATAATATAAGTTGGATGTTTATTTATTTAAAATAACTTTATTTGTATTATCAAAATAATTATCATTTCATCCAATTTAGTTTGCATTAATTAGTAATTGATTTATCTTTTCTTTTAGAAAGGTTGGTTGTTTAAAATTATATACTTACATTAGCTTTTAAATTAATCTTTTGTTTAACATAATCACATTCCCCCATTTAATGAGTACGGCCGGGAACCACTTTTGTGGACCTCGAAGGTGCTAACACCTTCCTTTCGGGGTAATTAGAAACCAACACCCGACTCTGGTTACTTTGAGAATGAACTTTGCTTAGAATGGTGCCCTAACGCACCTTAAAATTCGTTAGGTGGCGACTCTCTCTTTTCAACGCCAGAGTTGTCAATGTTGGGTCCCGCTCTCTCCCGCGAGGAAAATGGGCGCGACAGCATGACGACTCTGCTTGGAAATGTTAGGCTTTTAACCACTACGTGTTTGTTAAATGGGAATTATTTAAATTTTAATCGCAATTTTTTTTATTTTTTTTATTTTTTTTATTTTTTTTATTTTTTTTAGTTTTTTTATATTTTTTATATTGTTTGTTTTTTGTTTTTGGGGTTTTTTTTTTTTTATGTTGTAATTTTTTATTTATTAATTGACATATCGTTCATACTCCCCCACTTGGGAATTTAACACTATCACACACAATAACGGTTGCGTGATGTCACGGCCGTTCACCATTTAAAAAGCACCGGGGATTGTCTTATGATTTGGTCGATCAGCGGTGCGTCGACGATCATAAGCTTCCTCACTCTCGAGTTGTCCGCTTGAGGGAACCGTGTCTAACCCACTCCTACTCCTAGACCATGACCGTGTACTCCTTTAGTAAGGTTTGCACATCTTTTAAACTTAGAAAAATCGACGTCCATGGTACGTCAAGATTAAATAAGAACTTGCCTAAGTCTTAGGGGATTATTTTAATCCCGAAAAAAAAGCGATCCATGAAGTTATGTGCATTTTAAGAAATTTTGTTTAAATGATCATTTTTGCTCCCGGGTGGGTAGGATAGTCTAACCATTTCTTTTGTTGCAGGCATAATGAGTCTCCCGACTTCTTATCCTAAATTCGGTATTATTGAATTTGGGAGAATACGGACAGTAATACTAGAAGATCCGAAGAAGTTGGATGTCAACGAAGATGTTTTAAGATTTAATGTTGTTTCTTGTAATTGTTGTAATTGATGTAATTTTTATAATAATAAAACATTCTTGGGTTTATTTGTGGAGCAAAATGGCGATGCTGTAAAGTTTTAGCCCAAGCTCGCTAGGCCTACCTCTGGCACAAAGAGGCACCAAATTAGGAAAATGTTATAATGTGTTTAATTTATTTCTTACAATGAAAAGCGTATTGTTGTGTTTCTTTCATCTTTTATCTACAACATGTTTGAATTTCTTTACTAATTTTATTTTTCGGTTTATTATTATTCCCCTTCCCAAGGTTGGTTGTGCATAACCGTCCGCCATACCTTTCTTGCTGTCGATTCACCAAAGTTCCAAGACGAATTATCACGAGCTCGTAATACAACCAATCTTGTTGGTACCCTTATAAACTTTGTTAAGACAGCCCATTGAGAATTAATACTTCTACCCAGCCTCACATCACTTTCATATGTCTTCCTCCAACATCTTATCAAGCCTCATATCTCAAAACAATTCTAGTCAATCCTATTCGTTTCCTCAAAATCATATACAACGTTCTCATAACGCCTATGCAACCCCTTCAGAATTAAGCCATAACAAAGATCTTTGCCATATTTCAGTATTTACCTCCTACAGTTACATCCAACATGTCTTACGCTTCCAGAGATCATACTTACAAACCATTTTATATCAAGACTACTCCAGTCATCCATCATTTAGTAAAATCTGAACTACGTCTGACCTGATTCCTTTTGGATACGTAGGCAGCCCATTTTGGGTTCGGTCTCAATCAAATAAAATTTCTTTCTCCCTCTTATCCAAATCAAATATCCTCCTCACATCAAATATGAAATCTTTGACAGACATTTTGAGCCAAATGTAGATTCAAAAGCAGATTTTGATGTATAACAGCCATTCAAGGCCACGACAATTTTGTTTGAGTGGGCAGGAATACAAAGCCCTTAAGTCAAACTTAGGGCAAAATTTTTAGGGAATCCCAAAATAATTCCACAAGCAGGCAACAGGAGTTCGAGCGAAAGCACTTGCATTCTAAACTGGGCGAAATTTTGAGGAATTCCTCCAAAGAAGTTTCTGGAAATGCAAAGTCTAGAGGAGTAAAAACAATGACAAGGAGCAAAGGATATACAGAGGTACGCATTCACGTTGCCTTTAAAACTCACAATTTTTCTTTGAGTATAGGCACACACGATCAAGAAAAATTCTCGTGGTCAAGAAGGGACTGTTCCTTTCTCTCTCAGACAAAGCTGGACTATTTGTTGTTGGCATCTATCGTGCTGCTTTCAAGTTATTATTACGCCTCCACCTCAAACTTTATTGCGACCCCAATATCACTATTGTCAAGATATTACTGTGCCTTTGGATTGAAGATATTGCGCCACAGGTCAAGTTGCCATTGTTAAGTGGTTATCAAGCTACTGTAAATCGAGCCTGTATTATGCAACTTTCAACCTAATTTTCAAGTTATTATGCCATGTCATTGCGTGTTATTAGCGGGCCCTTTACGATGCTATTCAAGCTATTCGTCACTAATGGTCTACCTTCGAGCCCTTTGTTTAGCAATCTCAAGACTATATATTTGCTCCTATTCAAACTACAAATGTACTGGTGTTATTATCGTGCTACTTCAAGCTATCATTATGTTATTTCTGAGCTACTACGTTGTTATTATTGTATTACTCCAAGCTACCACTATGCTACTCGGAGACACTATTATACTATTATTATCGTGCTACTTCAGAAACTCTTGTCTTGTCGCCGGCAAGCTACGATTGTTATTATGCTGCTTCAAACTGCGGTTGTGCTACTGTTGTTATGCTACTTTGAAGTATTACTATGCTACTCAAGGCTACTATTTTATTACTTCAGGACATTATCATGCCCTATTATGCTACTGTAAATTGGGCTACCATGATCTGACACCAAATTATGCTACTATCTTGGGTTAGTCCACCCTATAATAGGACAATTGGGCTAGTCCGTCATAAAATAGGACAATTGGGCTAGTCCGTCATAAAATAGGACAATTGGGCTAGTCCGTCATAAAATAGGACAATTGGGCTAGTCCGTCATAAAATAGGACAATTGGGCTAGTCCGTCATAAAATAGGACAATTGGGCTAGTCCGTCATAAAATAGGACAATTGGGTTATTCCACCCTAAAATAGGATATTCTTGGGTTCGTCCGCCCTAAAAGGGACAATTAGGTTGATCCTTAAAATAGGACAATTGCGTTGGTCCGCCGTATAAGTGGACATTTTTGGGTTCGTCCTCCCTAAATGGATAATCGAGCTCGATATTGTATTTTGAGTCATATAATTACACTTTAGGGCCCTACATTTAATAGTTTTGAGCCCTTTGATTATATTTCGAGCCTGTACTTGTATTTGAGCCTGTTGGCTCCGAAATGAGATGATCGGATCCACCCTAAAACGGGATACATCAACGATAAATAGTTTTATATGTGTATTCGAGTACTAACAATCTCAATACACGAGTTTTGCAGTGTCGCTTTGAAAAATCAAGCTGGGCCCAGTTTTGAGTTCTCGGAAAACATATATTCTTCACTCACCGCTATTTCCTCTAATGTTGCTTTTATATTATTTCGTATCATATACATATTAACCATTTTTATCTAATAGTGTTAAAGTATGCAGGTGCAAAGGCAACAATCGTCAAAAGGAAAGTAGTATTCGCTTTTACCCCGTTTATAACCTTCCGTCCTCGACTAGCTCGTTAGATATCGAGCAAAATGATATTAAATTTTCAATCCTAATCTCTCATCTCCTATTCTTATCACCTCGTCTACTTTCGTCTTTACTCAATCCTTGTTCTATGAATTTCTTTAGGGATTTAGTTCGTCCTAAAATCTGAACTACGTTGGACGATTCTAGTTTAAGAGGATACGTAGGCGCCCTTCACGAATTTCGGTTTAAATCTTAATAAAATCTCCTTTCCTTTTTCTTACCAACTGGGGCAGAATTTTTAGAGGACCTCAAAAATTCAATGGATCAACGTTGCTACGTAACTGGGGCGGATTTTTTGAGAAGGATCTCAAAATTTCATAAGGCTCGATCCAAACCAAGGGATTGATTCCCAAAAGGATGTGATTCCAATCGATCATCAAGCTCATTGAGATCGGGATGAGGGACGAATAAAGGCACAAATCAGCCTTCCCCATTTAGTGTATTGTATTATTATTTATTTTTTTCTTTGAGCACAGGATGCCATGGGTACCAAATTTTCAATCTTCAACACATGTTTGGATTCACAAAGGTAGTCATTATCAAGCTGTAAGCTAATTGGTTTTGTCCTGGTTATTTTCCCTTTCAATTTTATTTTCAAGGGCTAAGCATTGTTCTGAGTTAAGCACTACCCTAGATATTTTATTTTCAGGGCTAAGCATTATCCTAGAGTTAAGCGTACCTAAACTTTATTTTCCAAGGGCTAAGCATTGTCCTAGGGTTAAGCACTACCTAAATTTTATTTTCAAGAGAAAGCATTGTACTAGGGTTAAGCACTACCCTAAATTTACATTTTCAAAGGGCTAAGCATTGTCCTAGGGTTAAGCACTACCCTAAATTTTATTTTTCAAGGGCTAAGCATTACCCTAAATTTTATTTTTCAAAGGGCTAAGCATTGTCCTAGGGTTAAGCACTACCTAAATATTTTGTTTCCAGGGCTAAGCATTGTCTAGGGTTAAGCATTACCCTAAATTTTATTTTTCAAGGGCTAAGCATTGTCCTAGGGTTAAGCACTACCCTAAATTTTATTTTCAGGGCTAGAAAAGAAAACTGTCCTAAGATCAAGCATTACCTAAATTTTATTTTCAAGGGCTAAGCATTGTCCTGGGTTAAGCACTTTACCTAAATTTTATTTTCAAGGGCTAAGCATTGTCCTAGGGTTAAGCATTACCTAAATTTTATTTTCAAGGGCTAAGCATTGTCCTAGGGTTAAGCCACTCCTAAATTTTATTTTTCAAGGGCTAAGCATTGTCCTAGGGTTAAACACCTAATTTCTTTCAAACAAGCGTTGTCCTAGGGGTAAGCATTACCCTAAATTTTATTTTCAAGAGAAAGCATTGTCCTAGGGTTAAGCACTACCCTAAATTTTTATTTTTCAAGGGCTAAGCATTGTCCTAGGGTTAAGCATTGCCTAAATTTTATTTTCAAGAGATAAGCATTGTACTAGGGTTAAGCACTACCCTAAATTTTAATTTTCAAAGGGCTAAGCATTGTCCTAGGGTTAAGCACTACCCTAAATTTTATTATTTTTCAAAGAGGGCTAAGCATTGTCTAGGGTTTAAGCACTACCTAAATTTTATTTTTCAAGGGCTAAGCATTGTCCTAGGGTTAAGCATTACCTAAATTTTATTTTCAAGGGCTAAGCATTGTCCTAGGGTTAAGCACTACCCTAAATTTTATTTCAAGGGCTAAGCATTGTCCTAGGGTTAAGCACTACCCTAAATTTTTCTTTCAAGGGCTAAGCATTGTCCCTAAATTTTGATCTGATTAAGAGCTTTCGTTTCAAATTTATTTGAGTTAATCATTAGTTACTTCATGCTTATTGACTAATCATTTTATCCAGTTTTCTTTGAAGCTTGCAGGCTACCATTGCGTTCTTCTCATGCTATTTAATCGAATTATTATCATGTCATTTTCAAGCTCTCATGCTCTTTGTTATTGTTATGCTACTTGCAGCCTAATGTCATTGTGCTACTCATTTTTTGTGATTTTTGAGGGTCAAGCGTTACCCACCAAGATCTTAAAGGCTAAAAGCATAGTTCCACCGTTTTACGTCGTTTGGGTAAAGCATTACCACTGCCAAAATTATCAGCCGCCTCCTCTGCCCATCACTATTTATTTAATTAGTTTTTCACTTTTGAGTCTATTCGCATTTAAGCCCGTGATATGCATTTTAATATATGCCTGTGAGCCGTATTTGTGATATCTTCATTACTTTATATTTCTTTTATGGCCCCACCGAAATTTTCCTTCGGTCAGACAAAATTGGCCACTAGGTCAACGTTCTTTGCTCGACAATCCATCATGTTCCAGGCAAGAAGGGGCGAGTGAGACACCCAATTTTGACCTACCTGCGCCTTAATTGCTGCTTATATATGTATATATTTATTTATTTATTTTTACGCAAATCATTCGACTCATTTTGTATTTTTAAAATAATTTATTATCATAATATTGTGAAAGTAATATCAAATTACATATATATGACTCATATTAATTGTAAGTTTTCATATTAAATAATTATGTCGTATATAATATATTTCGTATTAATATGCGCCCTTATTTTTGAAATATATTCTTTACTTAATAAACTATTTACCTAATTTTACTAAATTTTATAAATTTATTTGACTAATATTTTTAATATTTTTAAATAAAACCGACACTGTCCCTCGGTTTTTAAAATATTTTTATAACATTTGATAACTTGATTTTATATTTTAGTCTTTAAATTATTCATAAATACAATAATTTAATAATATGATATTTACATAAGTATACTAAGATTTATGATTTTTATTTATTAAGAATAATATCTATATGATTTTCCTATAATTTAAACTATTTTATTATCTATTTATTAAATTATCTAAAATGTAGTATATTTATTAATTTAATAGCAGCTAAATTCAATTTCAATCATTAATTAAATTATAGTCATTTTCTCAAACATTTCATTCAATTTATTTCAAATCTGGTCACTTTCTATTCAATTTATGTCAATTTTAGCCACTGTTGATCACCGGCTATTATTTAAATTCAATTCTAGACAATTCAATTCCTAATCCAACCTACCCGTTTACTCTACCGTGACCCACCTAGACCCGCCTGTGACCCATGAATACTATCCAACCCGACCCGTGCTAAATCTTGATCCCTGGCAGTTGTTGTTAATCCAATGGCTAAGATTAACCCTAACCTATTTACCTTTTAATTACTCACCTACCCCGAAACCCTAGATTCATCTTTCATTTTCCCCCTCTCCCTCTCCATGCCGCCACCCAGCCTGCCTTCCCTCTCCCTCTCTCCCTCTCCTTCGCCGACCCCCTTATCTCCTGTTCTTCCTTCTCCGGCCAAAACAACAACTTTGCCCGGCCTCCTCTTCTCTCTTCCTCCTCTCCGGCTGGCCACACCACTCGCCGGCGTAACAACATACAGACCATGAGAAACCACATCGCCGTCTTCTCCGAGTGTGAACAACACCATTAGCAGCCTCACCATCTTGTTACTTCGTAAGCGCTCATCACCATAAGGGCCGATCACGGGCAAGATGAATCTCAACAACTTAAAATAAAATCTAGCATGAACAATATCGCTTCATAGATCGAGTTGCAGTAGGCTCACAACTCGTTCATTCATGAGCACAGTCCGGCTTATCGATTTATGATGATTTGAATATGTTTTAAGTATGATTTATTAAGAGCTTTCTCTGCTTCTCTATTTTCTTATAATTCTGGTTTTGTAGATCTGATATAAGCTCCTCTTTTTCTACCTAGAATTGATCTATTCTTGCTCTGCTATGTCTGGTAATTATTATGTGTCGAAGTTCTCCATCTTATCCCTCCCTTTGCTCTGTGAATTCTTTTGACGGATTGGTAGAGTACTTTGACAGATTCATAGTTTTGAGTGGTGATTTTCTGCCTAAATTCTTATCTTCTGTGTAGATTATGTATTGTCAAAGTTTATATTATATCAAACTGTATGAGTGATTTGGAACCTCATAATTAGTAAATATGATTAAGTGACCCTAGTGATCAATTGCCCCTGATAAAACTGTCAAGAAAATCATTGATTAATTTTATTGCTAATTGATTTTTTGTTGTTCGAGATTTTTGTTTGCCTTAACTCACAGTGTATGAGCATTGCTTTAATACTTATGTATTCATGAAATATTCATACTTAAAATCCAGTATGTTTCATTTTTCTATTCTTCGTTATTTTACATGATTATTGCTAATATTTGTCTATTTTTGGTAGATTTCCATATTTTTGACAAATTTTCTTCCTTCCGTTTTTGATTAAGTGCAACAACTCTAGACTAATAATTGGTAACTCTAGATTATTGTCTTAATTGACTCCATGAGTGATTCTTCATTGCTGAATATATTTTTCCCTGTGCATATGCTAAATATGGACAATTTTGGTTTTGAATATTATGGTAAGAATTTTAATTATATAACAGTTTTATTCACCACCTACGGTAATGTGCTAAGTGGTAAGCCTTCATCTTAATTGATTGTTTTCCATAAATAATTCGAAATAACTGGTATTAATTTATTTTTGGTAAATGTAATTGTTGCTGAGGCGTGAATTGATCTGGTCCATGTTAAATAAAGAAAGGAGATCTTGATTGCCTTCCTTTCCACTGCCTCTCTTTAACTATATAAATATGCATTCGTCTATCACTTTGGGAGGCGGACTCAAATTTTAAGGAGACAATTTTCCTTCTCTTTTCTTTAATACTGTTCTTTCTCTAACATTTGAAGACTCTTAATTTTCTTTTCCTCTTTAATACTCAAGTAGACTACTTCTTCTAAATCTGCCCTCACTGGTGAGTCATTTTAACTATGCATATTTTGTCTATTACTTGGATTGTTCATGATCTATGTTTAAACATGCAATCTTATTTGGTTTATCATCTGTTAGATTTAAAATATATATATATATATATATATATATATATATATATATATATATATATTAACCTTTAAGGATTATTATGTTGCCATACCCTTTGTTTGTTGGGACGCTATTCTTTTGTACCTTTGCATGCATATCGTCGGTCCCAAATCTTTAAGCGGTATCACTTTATCTCGGAATTCGTCAGAGAGTCGTGAGATAAGAGAAGACCGTAAAAATTAGTTTAATTGTTTTTCTTTCACACGGTGTATTTATTTATTTATTTATTTTATCGGTTGTAACAAATGTAATAAACACCCATAATAGTGAAAGGGGATATTTAAAGGGAGGGGTTTTATCTGGTCGTTGCTTAGATCTTTCCTTCTTTTAATCTTTTGTTTAAAATGTCTTTTCATAAAAAAAATCATTTTTGTTACATTTTGATTCAAACTATTGCTTATTACCTTCATAAAAAATACGCAATTTTTTTAAATATATATAAAAATGTTATCCCTTAACCTATAGTTAATGGGAAAGCAAAAGGAATTACGAGGTCTAATTTCTAAATTTTAGAACAAGTCGACCCTTTCCTCCTCGAAAGCTATATTAACCCAATGATTTTTATGTGTATTTATATAAATATTATTGTGTGTTTATATTTTAAGATTTAAGTCTTTTAAGGGTATAATATTTAATTTCTTTGTATCTTATTTTATTATTATCAATATTTTTTAAAAATTAAAGACGACCTCAAATTAATTCGTTGCTAAGGTTGAAGATTCACGATTTACCATATCGTGTTATCATCCCCTATAAAGCAAGTCCAAACATTTTAAAACTTTTAAAAATATTTTTAATTTTTTTAATTTTTTTAATTTTTTTAATTTTTTTATTTTTTCATGTTAAGTTTATGTGTGCAAGTTTCTTTTCTTTGTTCTTTTGGTAGTTAAGATTTATGTAAGTTTAGCTATAATGTTGAAGTTTGTTATTTTTATGGATTAACTTACTCCTTCTCGCTAAGTCTAAAATCCAGCCTATTAATTAGCAAATATTTTTTTTTAAACAATAGGTAATAAATAAGTTTGCAACCTATTTATTTTATCGTTTAAGTTTTATACCAACTTTAGTGTAATAATATAAGTTGGATGTTTATTTATTTAAAATACTTTATTTGTAATTATCAAATAACTTAATTATCATTTCATCATTTAGTTTGCATTAATTAGTAATTGATTTATCTTTTCTTTTTTAGAAAGGTTGGTTGTTTAAATTATATACTTACATTAGCTTTTAAATTAATCTTTTGTTTAACATAGTAATTCCCCCATTTAATGAGTACGGTAGAACCACTTTTGGACCTCGAAAGGTGCCTAACACCTTCCTTTCGAGGTAATTAAAACCCCTTACCAGGCTCTGGTTATGAAATGAACTTTGCTTAGAATGGTGCCCTAACGCACCTTAAATTCGTTAGGTGGCGACTCTCTCTTTTCAACCCTTAAGAGTTGTCAATGTTGGGTCCCGCTCTCTCCGCGAGGGAAAAATGGGGCGCGATAGTGTCTTAATTCATCATGGTTCTCACAATCCTAGTTATGAGTTTAGCTACACATAGTTGAAATATCACAATCACAGAATATAGAAGAAATCATAATTGTAACTTACAAGAATTCGTAGAAGAAAACCACTTGAATTGAATATAACTCCAAAACCGACGAAAAAAACTTCAATATTGTTTAATTCTAAAAATCAATAACAAATTACAAACATTGTTTATTGAGCCAAGAAATATCATTAACAACAACCAAAATTACTGTTCAGTTTTGTAAGATTTCATAACTTGTAAAATAAGCCTAAAAAAATTATTTATAGACATGAAAGAAATCCTTTCCTAAATCAACTAGGATTCTAGTGTCGGCAGGTACCATGGTCTGCTGGTAGCTTCAATGGATCGTTAGAGTGTCCGTTGTTCCAGTTGTAGCTTCCCTCAGACTTGACTCCTTTCAGCATATGGCCTCAAACAACGGCTTGTTGTAAGATCCTATGAGCCGTTGGTCCTGTTCGTTATTTCCTGGCCTCTTGATCATTGTTTCTGAACCTAAAGGTACGGGCACTCAAAACGAATCATCCTTAGAAAGTATGGTCTGTCCTGTTTGTGCGTTGTAAGCAGCAAGATATTATTCAATTTATCTGATTCTTTCCACGACCGGACAGGACGGTCTATTGTAAGTTCACACAACCCAAAGGAACCATCCGTTGTATAAGGCTTAAGTTTAAAATTCTTTTCTATATCTTCCCGCGATCGATCAGAACGACCCGTTGTAAGCTAGTATGATCCATGGGTTTCAACCATTGCTTAGCACTATGCTTAAAAACTTCTCTGAATTACATGTAATAACTGAATAGGATGGCCCATGGTAAGGACCAATGTTCCATAGTGCAGCTCTTATGAGACATCTTTTTATGTGTTCAGTTCTTTTTCTCAACTTCTATTCCTATGGCCCGTTTTACCTGCAAAACTACCAAAACGCGTCATATATACATAAATATACCTAAAGTCATGCACATTCATAGAGCTTTAAGCATCGCTAGTACCATAAATTCACGGTACATCAATACTCTTCTTAACCGATACCATCACGATAGAGATTACATAATGTCCCAACTGTTACACTCAAGTCGGCAGAGCCGTCCAATATATTGTCAGGGCTAAGGACACTACCATGATATCGATATCAATTTGAAGACCCCTTGTAGACAGGGAAAACTCTCTTGAGAGACCCCAAATAAATATATCTAAACCTATGTTGGCGTGTAGTTCTGAGGCCCAGGGTTTTCATGAACCCCTAGCCTGCTCGGTGCTAAACACTACTCCAAAAAACATGCAAGGTGCTCTCCGACAATTTTAAATGAAGCTGAAACAATCATTTTCAACAAATCTAATAATGTAATTACATGCATAGTTTGAAATATCAAAATGGGGAGTCCTGGCTCCAAACATACCATAAGCTGAAAATAGGGAGTACCACTCCAAATCGTATGGTGAGCTGATATTGTAAAACTAAACTAAGTCATGAAAGAATACTTAACATGTACGAGCTTTCCCAAATCTTAAATTCATGCATTCTTGAAATAGACTTCATAAGTAAAATCATGAATTATTCATGGGTAATTTATAAATATTCAATCATGCTAGATATCTCATCATACTTGAAATCATAAATCATAAACTTGACTTTTCATGAACTTGCATAATTGGGCATAATTTTTCTAAGATTTGAAATCGTGAATTTATAATCAAACATGCTTAAAATCTTCCCATGAATCTTCAAATATACTTTAAAACATTAAGGGAATTTGCCCATAAACAACTGATAGAGAATTCTATAAAATTGGATTAAAACCCTTTTTAGATCATAACTTGGATTGAGACTTGATTCATGAAATTAAGGATAATTTTTAGCATGATAGTGAAAGGGATTCTCATTCATGGCCTCATATACCTGGGTAAATGGAATCTACACTTTTCTTTGAAAGACCAACAGATTTGGAGAAGAACTTGAAGAATTCTAGGCTTGATCTTCAATGGAGAATTCTCGGTCTTGCATGCATAGGAGGGGAATGATTTAGAATAGATTAAACTTCCTTGAAACCCTCTTTTTAAAGCTTAAAACGATATAGTTTAGGGATTTGGAGCTTAGAATTTACGAAAATTCCCTTAATGATTTCGCAGGAAAAATACTCACTGCTGTCACCACGATTTGTACCATGAGTCATACAATCCTCCTATGACCTAGTGGTGTCCTCACGTACTGGATAAGGTCCAAAGTCTCAAATCCTCTTAATATTACCATAGACATGTACTACGATTTGTAACTCCATCCTACGAGTCATACCAATGCTCGTACGACCAATACCTAAAAATACCTAGGACCTGTTACAACTCGTGCCCACTATCACGACCCATGGTGAGGACTCTTAGTTTAGATGACATAATTCTGAACTTTTCTCACGAGTCATCATATGACCCGTACCACCTTCCTACGACCCGTACCTTTGGTCATAATGAGAAAAAAATGCCAATTTTCTGCTGAACACATTTCTCATCCTGCATCAAGTCTTAGGAACTTCTAGGGTATTAAAATATCTGCCCCCTTGGTAACATTCGTCCTCAAATTTAAACTAAGTATGTTGAAGGGACACAGAAGGAACTGCAGTACAAAAACTGAACCACTACAATTGAAAATTGATGACGTGGCTGACTCCTTACTTAAATACATAACTGAACCGAATTCATGAAACATACATATATGAAATGACATGAAAGGAACTTAAAGGCATGAACTTGACATGGAACTAAATAGAGTAATAGGGAGGAAAACCGATACCTTAAGATGGAATGAAATTGGAAGGGAATAAGTGTGGGTATCTAGCCATCATATCTTCTTCGGCTTCCCAAGGAGCTCCTTCACAAGCTGATTTCTCTATAAAAATTTCACTGAGGCTACTTCCTTGTTTGTCAAATTTCAAACTCGACGATCAAGGATCTGAACTAGCACCTCCTCATAGGTAAGGATGTACCACACCCCAACATTCTCCACTAGAACATCCAAGGCTGGATCAGGATGCATTTCTTCAACAAGGGCATGTGAAACACCGGATTCACTGAAGGTAACTCTGCTGGTAGCTCCAACTCATAAGCCACCTTGCCAACACGTTTCACAATCCTGTATGGCCCAACATACCGGGGACTAAGTTTCTCCTTCCTTCTGAACCTCATGACTCCCTTCATGGGAGACACCTTTAGAAAAACCCAATCATCAATGTCAAACTCTAGGTCTCTTCTCCTAACATCCGCATAGGATTTATGTCGATTCGGAGCTATTTTCAGCCTTTCTCTAATAAGCTGAACTTTCTCCATGGCCTTATGAACTAAATTTAGCCCTATCAATGTGGCCTCGCCTACCTCGAACCAACGAATGGACGATCTACACCTCCGCCTATAAAAAACCTCAAATAGGGCTATCTGAATCCTGGAGTGATAATTGTTGTTGTAAGCGAACTCAATAAGAGTCAAGTGATCATCCCAACTACCTTTGAAATCGATCACACATGCTCTCAATATATCCTCAAGGGTCTTAATGGTCTGCTCGTCCTGACCATCTATTTGCGGGTGAAAAGTTGTGCTAAGCTTCACCTGAGTACCAAGTCCCTTCTAAAACAACCTCCAAAACTAAGAGGCAAATTGAGTACCTCTATTTGAAATGATGGATAAGGGTACCCCATGTAACCAGACCAACTCCTGAATGTAAAATCTAGCATAGTCCTCAGCTGAATCAGTAGTCTTGAACGTTAAGAAATGAGCTGCTTTGGTCAATCTATCCCCGACCACCTATACAAAGCCATACTATCGACAAGTGCGAGGTAACCCTGTAATGAAATCCATGTTGATCTCTTCCCACTTCCAAGTAGGGATACAAATGTCTTGCAACATACCTCTAGGTATTTGATGTTCAACTTTCACTTGTTGACAATTTGTACACTTAACTGATCTTGGACATAATTGCATGCCCAAGTGCTACTTTATAACTCAATTTAGTCTTGTTTATATACTTATTTATATACATTTTCATGTGATTTTATTTAAATGTGAATATATACTAACCAACATGATTAGTCCTTGTTTTTGAAGGAAATAATGCATTGGAGGACACAATCTATGATTTGGTGAAGTGGAGGAATGANTTTGGTGAAGTGGAGGAATGATATCGGGAGCGAAACACCAAAGTTGGAATAAATTGGGTGATTTCCAGAGGGATTCCGCGATACCTCCATGTCACGGAGGCAGTGCTCCGCGATACACTCCGTGTCACGGAGGAAGTGCTTCGCGATACACTCCGTGTCACGGAGGCAGTGCTCCGCGATACACTCCGTGTCATAGAGGCAGTGCTCCGCGATACACTCCGTTTCAAGGAGGCAGTGCTTCGCGATACACTCTGTGTCACGGAGGCAGTGCTCCACGATACACTCCGTGACACGGAGCCATTCCACGACAGGCATAATTTTGCACAATTCTCATTTACTATAAATAGGTCCTTTAGCTCCTAAAAATGAGGTCACGATTTTATTCTAAAAAACCACTTAGGAGTGAATGGAGAAGTGCGAGAACTCACCTAGGGTTCATCAATTTCATCTTCTCCTCTACCAATTCTTGTAAGTATGTTACTTTAACAATGTTTTCTTGTAATTTTACGAACTTGAAT
>JACEIK010002171.1:23684-76558 GCA_018107945.1 Datura stramonium | reverse complement strand
GTCATATTCAAATGTAATTCTTCTGGATTTCACCGCTACTTCCTCATCACGATTCATACAAGCCTGCTACTAATCATAGTGGGACTCATGGGTCACATCTTCTCAACCTTAACTTTCAGCAACTTCTTATGGCCATCAGTACGACTTGTAGGTCCTTCCTACGATCCGTACTGTGGTCTGCACTTTTTGCCCATTTTGCACTTTTTATGCTATCTTTTGCAATTTTCAATTCCAACACCTGTTTATCCTGTAAAAAAAAGGAAAACTACCTCATATCCACATAAATACACCTAATTCCATGCTATTTTCTTAGTTTTTAGCATCGAATGTGTTGTAAGCCCACAACACATCAATCGCTTAGAGGACATCATTCATGAGTGATAATTTTTCTTGGCAGCCATTGAGCCCTATGGGAAAAGATGGTTTTGCACCTTATGGAGTTCACTGAAGTGCCAGCCTTGGGATTTGAGGCTTTTTACAGATGCATGAACTATAGAGTCATCCGCTACAAATTGTACGAAGAGAACTCCTAGAAAACATGGCAAAGGGATGCTAGTGGGTACCACAACCATTACAAAGGGCTGCACTTTAACATGGATACGAAAGTGATGTTGTGGTTCATCAATAATAGAATCATGTCATCCAAGAATGACACTAACATGTCAAGCTAAAGTGCGCCTAATATATTTAATCTTGTCCCGCAGGCCTGTTAATATGGGAAAACTGATGATGATTTAGATGGCCTAGGTGTGGGGTGAAGAGAAGGCTTGTCACCTATACCCTAGCATGCTCACACAATTACTCCGAGCAGCATATGTTCCGAATAAATATGGGGCGAATGGGGAGCTCTCCCCATCGAAGAAGACCTTTAATATTAAGGTCATGACAGCTTCACAGGCTGAAAGGACAGCTAGCCTTACTATTGATCAGAGGCAAACTTGCATCGAGCAGTTTATTCAATTTATCTATGTGGACTTGAAGATTCGTATTGTGAATGAAGAAGACAACTTAGAGGAGTTAGAGTAGATTCTGCCTATTGCACCAGTCATCCGAGCCTTTTTGGGCATAGATGATGACATTCTATTGCCACCAAATAAGGATGTAAAATCCAAGAAGACGATGTGTCCTAGAGCCTCTATAGAAGTCCCTTACCCACTTTTCTTTATTTTGTGCTTTTTCTGCATTAAGGAAACTGCAATGATATTAGTGTGGGATGGGGGATTATTTTATGTTGTATATATTGTAGTATTTTTACTTGAATTTGGTCTTGGGTAAGCATGTCACAGCTAAATTTTGATTTTTTTTGGTGTAACTACTTTATTAGGTGGTATAGCTCATCCACAGCTCGATTTTTCCTTTTAATGTGGTTCTTTCTAGAGGAGG
The DNA here is from genome assembly GCA_018107945.1 of Datura stramonium. Taxonomy (NCBI): domain Eukaryota; kingdom Viridiplantae; phylum Streptophyta; class Magnoliopsida; order Solanales; family Solanaceae; genus Datura; species Datura stramonium. The sequence continues at coordinate 75,175 of JACEIK010002171.1, read as the reverse complement.
CATTATTTGAACATGATATTTTTTTAACTTTTTAAGAATAATTGTAGTCATAGTTAAGGCTTTTCCCGATGACCTATGGATGACGACCATCTTGAGGGAAAATCAGTCACTTGTTAGTTGGCAGGAGAGTTTAACTTTTAAAATCAACTTGAATGCTATGTGCTCAGCTAAGATGTCAAATTAATCGATTAATACGTGAATAAGTATGATGAAAAAGTAATGATCTCATTTGTTTTAAAATTCTTAGGCTCATTTTCTTAACTCATGTTATAGCATTACTATGTGTTAAATTCGTTATATTGTCATTGAGCTGAAAATCTACATAAAACTACATGTATTGATTTTGTGGCATGTGAGGTTAAGAATTCGTGCATATAGTCCATGTTTTGCACATTAGTCTAGAACTTGCCTCGGATATTGTTGAAACAAAATAAAAAGTGTTGCTTTATCAAGAAAATGATAATAGGCTTTCTTCGAATTGTTTTGTGAAAATTAGCATGTTCAGATATTGTTACTACTAGTTAGATCTTTGAGCCCGTAACCTTTTACTTGTTGGTTGTATAATTGCATTTATCCTTTTCATTGATTCCCTTATTTTTGCACCCTACTTCATTAAGTATTGTAGCATAGACAATGATGAAGCTGTTAAAATTTTATGAAAAAGGATGGTCGATATGTATATGGTGATCAACTAAGCTTGCTTGTAATGAAAAGGCCCTTATAAAAAGAATGTGACGGGATTACAAAGAGAGAAATAAAATAAAAATTCTTGAAAGAAGAAGAAAAATAAATGATTAGAGAATTCTTAATATGATGAGAATTACTTGTGGAAATAACTGATGAATAGAGGGCTGAAAAGTAAAGTGAAGAAATAATGGGTGGTAAGTATAAAAGTTGAAAGTGCTTGGGAAGTGTAAGTCACTATTAAATGGTTCTCCTACCCTTTCCCTATCCAATATTAAAGTCCTATTTGATTTTATTCAAGCACACTTAATTAGTGGAGATGTACATAATAGGCAAGCTTATTGTACTTTATGCATCCCCTTGAATTTTTTTGTCTTGATAAGTCCATAGATAATATTTGTCTTGTTGACTTCAGGTTGTGGACTATTAATTCTTGGGAGGACACATTGTTGATATGGGACATGTGTATTGTTTGATCATCCAAGTTCATGGAATGAAATTGAGTGCAAATACTTGAAACAGTGTGAGTTCTTTTTTATGGCTGGGTGTCACGCCCCGAGCTTACACCCTGGACGGGACACGATATTTGTAGTCACAAGTAACTCCAAGTCAACCCTTTCTCTATCATACACTGACATTCTGAGTAAACATACAAATTAAAGAAGAAGTTTTAGCAAAATTATAAACATTTATGAGAATGAAGCTGATTCATTATGTTTGAAAACATTTTGAACAAAACTACAAGTCTGAAAAACCAAATTTGCGTCTGAAGGCCACTACAATTGATGAGTTGCTGGGACAAGCCCCCAACTAACTCCAAATCTAACTAGAAGAAAGCCAAACTGATTAAAATAATCTTCATACTCGAAAGATGAGACTTACCACTTAGAACCATTGGAATCTTCTAAAAGAAATAGTCTAGCGAGGCTGACACTGAGATCCTGCAGATGTATCATAAAAGGATACAACATAAAAGTATGTGTTAGTACTTTGAATGTATTGAGTAAGTGACAAAACATAACACAATTTAATAAATATGTTGAACTGGAAGGACATGCAATGACCAACTAAAGCTACTGAACTCAATAACTGAAATACTAAGATTGTCTAAAGGACCCTGTTTGATGGTCAAAGCATGTTCTAAATCTAGAATACTGATTTGAACTGAACTGAAACTGGACTAAACTGACTAGTGGGAGAGTCTATAACCGATATATAACCGCGTGAGCTAGACGTAGAGTCCGATGTATACACCCTATCAGTAGGACCCAATATACCTTGCCAGGGTATAAAGGCATAAACTAGGTGATTATAAGAATCTGGGGCCTTAAGGCCAATAATAGCTGTAACATTTGGTGGCAACGTAGTTTTGGGAACCTGGGTACGCTAGAACCCCGGTTCGATCGGTGCTATGTCCTACTCCCACTGGATAGTCCTAGATTGAATACTAAGCTGATAGCTCGAAACTGGGTCCCAAACTAGTCAGGGATACATATCTGAAAGCACCCTGAGAGTCTTATCAGACTAGATTCTGAAATTAAGTTTTAAGACTAGTCAGAGCTTTATCTAGAAGTGCTGTAACCATCTAAAGAACAACTAAAATTTGAAATTACGGTCCTAAGGCTAGTAAGAGATGTCTATCTAAAATGTCATGACCTCCTAGTGGACCAATAAAACTGAATTTTGAATCTAATTCTGATAACTAGGAGGTACTACTGACACCTCGGGAATTTTTGTAGTCAAACTGATCAGCTGACATTTTCTGACTGACACTAAGAATTCTAGCATTCTTACTAAAACTAAATTGACAATAGTCAGATTTTGTTTCAATGCTCCTAACAACACGGGAGTTCACAACACTTATAAATACAAGCAAAATTTCAATATTCAAGCACTACATATTTCAAGACTTTCTAATTCAAGAAATAGGGCTAAATTTCACTTCACAAGATTTAACATTATTTCAGTCATGAACTGGTGGAAGATATTTATAATTAGCATGGTATAATATTCCACATGATTTAGACGAAGTATGACTAGCGATTTCTTGACATTCAGTAGTGTCAGGGATACAACTGATAGAGAGAAATAGGGAGGAATTTAGGGACATAAGGGGAGAACTATTTCCTTGTTGAATTCCCACATACCCGGTGAAGAAGCCCAAAGAATTTCCTTGAGAAACTGAGGAGAAAAGGTTTCCCTACCTTTTACTCTGAAAAGTTCTAAGAGAAGTTCTACGATGAATTGTGAGAGTCTGGACAGGGAGAATGAGGAAAGAAATAGTTTAACCTCTCTGATAAGTCTGAAAATATTCTTAAAACAACATAGTTTAGAGTCTAGGAGGGTAGTAAATTACTGAAAGACCCTTGAAACTCGTAGGGGTAAATTGATTATCAGTCATCATGGGTGACCTAACGGGTCATGATCAGTGACCACGACTCATGGTCACACTCGTGAGGTTCACTGCCTGAAACCCACTGTTGGTCACCACGAGGGACCCAATGAGTTGTGATTAGTGACCACGACTCGTGGTCACCTCTTGTGGACTACACTATCATAAAAACCCTGGATTCCCTTCTAGTGACACCATGACTCGTGGTGTCCCAAACAAGTTGTAGAGAGGACCCGTTAGGTACACTGCCTAACATTTTTCAGCGTAAAATTTATCCTAGACCACAGGTTATATCACGACTCATGGTGTTGACCACGACTCATGGGCACACCCGTGGTCACCCCATTCTCCAAAAATTTTTACTAAGTCTACGAGGTCTCACCGATTCCCTTAACTACTCGTGGTCACCACCCACAGGTAACAGAATGATGACTCATTTTTGACCTGGTGCAGATTTCTAGATTTCTCTATTTTAAATCCCGGGTCAAGTTCTTGAATTTTTGAGGCATTACAATATCTCCCCTTGGGAACATTCATCCTTGAATGTTGGAAAACACACAGGAAAGTAGAGAATTACAACTTTTATACACAAATACTGAGCATGAAAACTGAAACTAGCGGAGACTACCTCTGAACTGAATCACAAGTCTGAACTGATTCACTAATCATACACATATTCATTTACATCAAAGAAACTGAAACATACAAACTAAAACCGGTTTTTTGGGATGAAGTGATACTAAACTAAAGCGAGACGGTAAGGGAACAAATGAGGTATCTAGCCATCATATCCTTTCGGCTTCCCACGTAGCTCCCTGAACCTGCTGATTTCTCACCAAGACCTTGACTGAAGCTACCTCTTTGTTCCTCAGCTTACAAACTTGACGATCAAGGATCTAGACCCCAAGGACCTCCTCGTATGAGACTATCTTTCACTCCTGCTTGTCCAATGGCACAATTGAGGTTGGATCACTGATGCACTTCTTCAATAGTGACACATGGAATACTGGGTGCACAAGTGCCAATTCTGAAGGTAATTCCAGCTCATAGCTACTACCAGTCGCCTTAAATTTTTGTGTGGTCCCATATCTCGGACTAAGCTTTCCCTTCTTCCCAAATTCTCATCACCCTTTTCATGGGTGAAATTTTAGATAGACCTAGTCATCCACAGAAAACTCCAATTATCTTCTCCTCACATTAGCATAAGTTTACGCGGCTGCGAAATTTGTTTCGATCTTTCTAATGAGTTGTACCTTCTGCATAGCCGTGAATCGAGTCTGGCCCGATTATAGTAGAGCTACCAACTTTAAACCACCCAATAGGAGATCTGCATCTCCTACTATACAATGCCTCAAAAGGGGCCATCTAGATCTTGGAGTGGTAAGTTTGTTGTTATATGCAAACTTGATAAGAGGCAAGTGGTCATCCCAATTGCCCTTGAAATCTATCGCGCACGCCCTGAACATATCTTCTAGGGTATGAATAGTCTGCTCAACTTGCCCATGTGTCTGCGGGTGAAAAGTTGTGCTGAGCTTGACAGGTACCAAGTCCTTCTGAAAAGACTTCTTGAAATATTCGAGGTGGTAGTGCCTCATGCGAAATAATGGATAATGGCACCCCATGATGTCTGACCAACTCTCGGATATAGAGCCTAGCATAGTTCTCAGTTGAATATGCAGTTTTAACTGGGAGAAAATATGCTGACTTAGTCATCAAATCTACTACTACCCAGATAGAATCATGTTGCCAATGAGGTAAGTGGGCCCTTAAAGTCCATATTAACCTGTTCCCCCACTTCCATGTGGGTATGCTGATATCACAGGTCATACCTCACGGTATCTGAGTGCTCTACCATGACTTGCTGGATGTTCGGGCACTTAGGTATGAATTCAATGATGTCTCTTTACATTTTGTTCCACAGTAAATATCCACGGGTAGTCACCCGGTACATTTTAGTAGCCCAAGGTGGATGGAGTATCTCGAGTTGTGTGCTTGACCATACCTTTTTGTTATCCTCAAATCACCGACAGCAGTACACAATCTATCATGGTAATGGAGCACACCATCTCCACCATTGGAGAAAGCCTCGCCTCTTTCTGAAGCGCTCTTATGTTTAAGTAAAATGGGATCTTCATCTTGTTTGGAGTTAACTTCAACAACCAAAGATGAATCTGACCCACTTTACATAACCACTCCAGCCTCAATTGAGTCAACCAACTGCACCCCTAACCGAGATAGTATGTGAACATCCTTCACCAACTCCTTTTGCCCTTCCTCAACATAGGCCATACTGCCCATATACGTGCAGCCCAGGGCATCGGCCACCACGGTGGCTTTGCCGAGGTTACATATAGCACGCTCATGTGCGCAATCCCCTTCAGGAGCTCTAACCATCTTCTCTTATGAAGATTTAGGTCCTTCTGTTTGAATACATATTGGAGGCTCTTATTGGAGGCTCTTATGATCGGTGAAAACATCCACGTGTGCCCCGTACAAATAGTGTCTCAATATTTTCAACGCAAACACCACCGCTGCCAGCTCCAAGTCATGAGTTGGATAATTCTTCTCATGAACTTTGAGTTGTCTGGAGACGTAGGATATCACCTTGCCCCGCTGCATCAGAACGCAACCGATTCCAACTCTGGAAGCATCGCAATATACTACAAACCCATATGATCCTTCCGGTAGGGTCAAAAATAGAGTGGTAGTGAGTCGAATTTTTAACTCTTGGAAACTTTTCTCACACGCAACTGACCACTGAAATTTCACCTTTTTCTGAGTCAACCTAGTCAGAGGAGATACTATAGAAGAAAATCCTTCCAAAAAGCATCAGTAATAATCGTCCAAACCCAAGAAACTTCAAATTGGGGAGGTAGGTTTGGGCAAGTATTTCACTGCTGATATCTTTTGAGGATCAACCTGTATACCTTCACCCGAGACCACATGACCCAGGAAAGTCACAGACTTCAACCAGAATTCGCACTTGCTGAACTTGGTGAACTGTTGGCGGTCTTTGAGTGTCTGAAGCACTATCCTCAGGTGATTAGCATGCTCTTCCTCATTTCTATAATATACCAAAATGACGTCGATAAATATAATGACGAACATATCTAGATACTGCTTTAAGACTCTGTTCATAAAGTCCATAAAGGTTGCAGGGGCATTAGTTAGTTCGTAGGACATAACCACAAACTCGTAGTGACCATACAAAGTCTTGAAAGTTGTTTTCGATATGTCACACTCTCTGACTCTTTGTTGATGATACCCCAACCTGAGATCTATTTTGGAGAAACTGCTGGCTCCCTGAAGTTGGTCGAACAGGTCGTCAATTCTGGGTAGGGGATACCTATTCTTGATTGTGACCTTGTTCAACTGATGTTAATTGATGCACATTCTGAGGGTATCATCTTTCTTTCGCATGAAAAGCACTGGAGCACCCCAAGGAGAGATGTTGGGTATGATAAAACCCTTATCAAGAAGATCTTTTAACTTCTCCTTCAACTCCATAAGTTCGGCTGGAGCCATTCTATAAGGAGGATGAAGATAGGCTGAGTATCTGGAATAAGGTCTATACCAAAATCGATTTCCTGTTTAGGAGGAACTCCAGGAAGATCTTCGGGGAACACATGTGGAAATTCACCGACAATAGGGACTGACTAAATAGTTGGGGTCTCAAAGTCAGAATCCTTGACCTAAACTAGATGGTAAATACATCCCTTGGAAATAATCTTCCTGGCCTTAAGGTAGGAAATAAACCTACCTTTAGGCGCTAAACTACTGCCCGTCCATTCTAGAGCTTGCTCATTAGGGAATTGAAACCTGATGACCCTAGTTCTGCAGTCGACTGAGGCCTAACCGGAGTCTAACCAATCCATGCCAAGAATGAGGTTGACGTTGACCATGTCTTACTCTACAAGGTCAGCTGGAATAACTTTATTGAAGACTAAGATTGGGCAGTATCTATACACCCGGTTAGCTCTAACTGACTCGCCAACTAGGTGGAGACTAAAAATGGTTCTGAGAGGACCTTTGGACTGATATCGAACTGGACTGCCACGTAGGGAGTCACGAATGATAATATGGCCCCTGGATCTAGTAGGGCATATACATCTTGGTGGAAGAGACGTAACATACTGGTGACCATATCCGATGAGTTCTCCTGATCCTGATGACATGATAATGCATAAAAATAGTTTTGGCGTTGATTGCCCTCCGTACCTAATATATTAGCCTACTGAGCTAGTCAGCCTATGGGAGCTGCTGAGGTAGTGGATTGGGACCTTCCCCATCTTGTTGACGGGCATTCCTTAAGCCAATTACCAAGCATTCCATAACCAAAACAACCCTCTCGACCCTAAAGACACTCTCTTGGGTGGTTCTTTCTGCACTTGGGGCAAGCTGGATACCTATTACCGGCATTGTAACTCTAGGACTGAGAACTAGATGCTCCACCCCTCTGATCCTTGTAGGATCGAAAAGTAGGGGCACTTGCTGAGTTGGGTGTTGGAGCCCTCTGTTGCTGCTGTTGCAGTGGGCGGCTGCTATCGCAAAACCTATGGTGGCCATAATCTGATTGGACAGTCCTTGCTCGCTTGTTCTGTCACTCCATGTCCCTTAGTTTTTTCGGCGTCAATCTGCTGGGCATAGAAAATCAGGCTGGAGAGGTCAATATCCTTAATCAGCATCGCTGTCCTATATTCTTTGAGGACCAAGTGCGGCACCCCATTTACAAATTTCAGCACGCGAGCCCTTGGCGGCCACCATCTTTGGAGCATATTTGGACAGCCTGGTGAACTCCAGAGCGTACTCTTCTACTTTCCGGTTTCCTTGTCTCAAATTCATGAACTCCGCTACCTTTTCCTCCCTGAGCTCCTGAGGGAAGAATCTGTCCAGGAAGGCTGTAGTGAACTCCTCCCATTACATCGATCCTGCTTCCACTGCCTCCCCTCCTTCAACTATTCGTACCAAACCTGGGCTACCCCTCTTAGCTGGCAGCCAAGTCTGCACTCTCTGAGGGACTGACACCCATAATTCGGGTGATCTTTTTAATCTCATCTACAAATCCTTTTGGGTCCTCTCCCACCTTAGATCCGTGAAAATCAAGAGGGTTCATCCGAGTGAAGTCCCGCACTCAGGCAGCTGTTACGAAACCATTGTTGTTGATTGGAACCACCTGCTGGTTCACCTGGTTGGTAACCGTTTGAGAAAGAAGCTAAATGGCCACCCTGAACTCCGCAGTAGACACCAAGTCGTCCTGAGGGTTTTGTGGGGCAGGTCGGTGAGCATTACCATCCCTTGTTCCGTAACCACATTGCGGAGAAATGATTCACTGAAACAAAACAGAGCACAAGTTAGGAGATTGATTCTGGAACTGAATTTCAACGCACGATAAAGAGTATGAAGTAAAGGGAATTTTCCTAACAACATTTCGTAGCCTCCCCTTCATAAGTGTGGCACGCTTCACTCCCATGAAAAAGACTCTACTCGATGCAGCTTTCAGACATCCGAGGATACTCTAAACCTAGTTCTCTGATACCAAGTTTGTCACGCCCTAAGCTTACACCCTGGATGGGACATAGTACTTGGAGTCACAAGTAATCCTAAGTCAACCCCTGGTCTATCATACATGGGCATTCTGAGTAAACATACAAATATATATAGTGGAAGTTTAAAGCAAAAATATAAAAATTTATGAGAATGAAGCTGATTCATAATGTTTGAAAATATTTGGAACAAAACTACAAGTTTGGAAAACCAAATATGTGTCCAAAGGCCACTACAACTAATGAGTTGGTGGGACAAGCCCCCAGCTAACTCCAAATCTAACTAGAAGAAAGCCAAACTGAGTAGAATAATCATTGTCCTCGAAAGATGAGGACTCATCACTTAGAACCACTGGAATCTTCTAAGAGCAATCGGCTAGCAAGGCTGAGACTAAGATCCTGCAACTGTATCATAAAGCGATACATCATAAAAATTTGCGTCAGTACTTTGACTGTACTGAGTGAGAGTAACATAACACAATAGAATAAATATGCTGAACTTGAAGGACATGCGATGGCCAACTAAAGCTAGTGAACTGAATAACTGAAATACTGAGATGGTTTAAAGGACCCTGTCTGATGGTCAAAGCATGTTCTAAATCTAGAATACTGATCTGAACTGAACTGAAACTAGACTAAACTGACTAGTGGGAGAGTCTATGACCGATATATAACCACGTGAGCTAGACGTGGAGTCCGACGTATACACCCCATCGGTAGGACCAAATATACCTTGCCAGGGTATAAAGGCATAAACTAGGTGATCACAAGAGTCTGGGGCCATGAGACCAATAATAAGCATAACCTGCAGTGGCAACGTAGTTCTGGGAACTTGGGTGCGCTGGAACCCCAGTTCGCTCGGTGCTAAGTCCTACTCCCACTGGGTAGTCCTAGACTAAATACTAAGCTAATAGCTTAAGATCGGGGTCAAAGACTAGTCAGGGATACATATTTGAAAGCACCCTGAAAGTCTTATTGGACCAGATTCTGAAACTGGTTTTTAAGATTGGTCAGAGCTGCTTATCTAGAAGTGTTGTAACCGTCTAAAGAACAACTAAATTATGAAACTGAGGTACTAAAGCTAGTCAGAGCTATTTATATAAAATGTAATAACCGCCTAGTAGACCAATAAAACTAAATTCTAAATCTGATTCTGGTAACTAGGGGGTACTACTAAAACCTCGGGAATTTCTATAGTCAAACTGATCAGCTGGCATTTTCTGATTGACACTGAGAATTCTAGAATTCTTACTAAAATTGAACTGAAAATAGTCTCATTTTGTTTCAATGCTCCTAACAACATGGGAGTCCACATTATTGATAAATTCAAGAAAATTTTGATATTCAAGCACTAATGCATATTTCAAGACTTTCTAATTCAAGAAATAGGGCTAAATTTCACTTCACAAGATTTAATATTATTTCAGTCACGAACTGGTGGAAGATATCTATAATTAGCATGGTATATCATTCCATATGATTTAGAAAAAGTATGACTAGAAATTTCTTGACATTCAGTAGTTTCAGGGCTGCAACTAATAGAGAGAAATAGGGAGAAATTTAGGGACACAAGGGGAGAACTATTCTCTTGTTGAATTCCCACATACCTGGTGAAGAAGCCGAAAGAATTTTCTTGAGAAACTGAGGGGAAAAGGTTGCCCTAGCTTACTCTGAAAAGTTTTGAGAGAAGTTCTATGATGAATTATGAGAGTCTGGATAGGGAGAATGAGGAAATAAATCATTTATCCCCTCTACTAAGTCTAAAAATATGATTAAAATGATGTAGTTTAGAGTTGAAGAGGGTAGGAAATTACTGAAATACCCTTGAAAACTCATACGAGAAAACTGATCGTTAGTCCTCAGGGGTGACCTAACGGGTCATGATCAGTAACCATGACTTGTGGTCACACTCGTGAGGTTCATTGCTTGAAACCCAATGTTGGTCACCAAAAGGGACCTAATGAGTCATGGTTTGTGACCCCAACTCATGGTAACCTCTCGTGGACTACACTGCCTCAAAAACCCTGGAGTCTCCATAGGTGACACCACGACTCGTGGTGTCCCAAATGAGTCATGGTGAGGACTCGTTGGGTACACTGCCTAACATTTTTTGGCCTAAAATTTATCCTAGACCATGGGTCATATCATGACTCATGGGCACACCCGTGGTCACCCCATTCTCCTAAAATTTTCACTAAGTCTACAGGTCTCACCATGAGTCACTTAATGATACGTGGTCACCACCCACAAGTCACAGAACGACTCATTCTGTGACCTGGTGCATATTTTTCAGATTTCTCTATTTAAGTCTCAGGTCAAGTTTTTGAATTTTTGGGGCATTACACTTGGCTATTTTGAAAAAGATTGTTTGAAGACTTTCACATGATATTAAGAAGGCTTGTTGTTTGATGTTGATTGCATCTTTTGCTTGAATAGTCTGTTTGAGTTGGTTAGTCATGAAAACTAAATGAGAAGCTAAGCATTGAGTCAAAATAGCTTGTTCGAGGATGATCAAGAACTTAATTGTGGGTCGTTGATGCGAGGCTAAAATGTTATACATTTCACTTTCATTTTGTCTCACATTTGGTTGTTTAGTCGTTTAGTTTGAATACTAAATACAGGTGTTACTCTTATATCTGTTGTTTTTTATGTGTAGGATGAAAACAAGGAATTTTGAGCTAAGAGATTAGTATGTAAGAGCTTTGAAGTCTGAGTAGAAGCCAATAAAGCTTACTTAAAGTTAATTCGAGGTGCAAGAAGAAAATTCATGAGAAGTCCATAAGTAGAAGCACAAAAGAACTACTGTGTCATGAGCTGTGTAGCTGGTTAGTGCATTTGGAGAATGGCTTGCATGAAAAAATGTAGGCCCGTTAATTTGTCTTGTCATGTCGCGGCCCACCTAGTGGCTACCGACGTCGTGGGGTAGTTTGAGCCTAGTTTGGTGCACTCATTTAATGAAGGGTAGTTTCATTCGAAACTTATTTTGGAAATCCCATATGTACATCAAAGGCGCAGTTTTGAAGGATATAAAGTTTGGAACGCAGAGAAAGAGGAGAACTTGGATACCTTTTGTAGGTTTCATTTTGTAATCTTCTTTTATGTCTTCGAATATTTCTTACTCATGAATTCATTGTTTAGAAATCGAATCATGACTTGCTAAACCCTTTTAGTTCTAGGGTTATTGTGTTGACATGAAAGTTGAAGTTTCACAATTGTATGCTCATTTAGATTTTTCATTTATTGAGTTGCTTACTTTTCTTGGTTTTAATAATTTGTTTCTTTGGCCAATTATTAAATTCTATCTGCGGCAAGTAAATTGAAATCGAAAAAGGGAATTTTTGAGTGTAGTAAGTAAAAGTAGGGCTTGATCACAAACTCCATTGGGAAGGGGGAGTGATTTTCTAATATGGATAGGAACATATCCATTAGCCTTTCTTAGTTGATATAGATGATTTTTCACATGCACTTAATTATCGATCGATGACCATATGAATATAAGTGTTAGGGATAGTCAAGTAGTTTTCGAGTATCTGGACTGATGCTCAATAAGGTATATTAACCAGCAACTAGTAATTTAGGAAAATAATTAAAGTGTGAAATTGAGAAACTCAACTGGATTTTCAATCAACCATGACCCTAGATCTTTTTCTCATCTGACTAGCATCAAAATAATTTATCATTTTATTATATATTCAATTTGATCTTAGTAAAATATAGCTAGTAGTACAAACATTCACCAAGAACTATTTTACCCTGCTGAGTAGTTGAAATATTAATTCATGTTAATTAATCACTTCGACAAGTCTCTTGTCACGACCCGAGCATATATCCCGGACCTAACACAACACCTAAAATTACAAATGGCTCCAAGCTAACCCATGTCACATGCATAACATAAGCATATACTAAGTGGAATAAAGATAATATAAGACATAAGTGAAAGCCTAAGATACCAATAAACTTCAAAAATTATATGACAAGTCAAGCAGCTGCATATCTATACATCAAGTCTGAAAAGCCTCTAAAAAATAAGATGATCTGAAGGGACAAAACCCCAACTAGCTCCATTAAGTATGAAAACATAAATGAAATAAAAAAAATGAATCAAAGTTGACATCCTTGGATGATGAGGAATCACCAAGACTGAGCTAAATCTAGATCAAGATCAAATCTAGCGGTGAGGCTGAGACTAATCACCTGAATCTATACTATGAGACGATATAGCACAAAAGTATGTGATAAGTACTTTGAATGTACTAAGTATGGAGGATAAGTAAAACATGAGATTAAGGACAACATGCTAAAGATCATGATTGTGAGGTAGTCATAAAACATGTGTTGTTCATCATAAGCTGAAGTATAATGACCCTAGGTTTTGAAAGTGAACTCATAAAGCTTAACAGGTTTGAAATCATAAGTAAAGCTCATATACTGATCTATAGGTCATATATACTATAAAACATGATATTGTAAATCCTAAACATGAACAATATGAAATAGAAGGAGATTCTCATAATTGACATACTCTAAGTGAGAGTCATGGAGCCCAACCTATAACCCTGGTTGGAAGGGTGTCCATACCATGCAAAAGATAAGAACCATGAAGGTGTGATATCACTCATTAGTCTAGTAGAATAAGGAAGACACTCTTAACTGACGAGGACTACTTAGGATAGGGGTAAGGGAGGCACTCTCAATTGGCGAGGACCCCTTATCCTACGGTGGCACATAGTTTTGAGACCTAGGTGCGCTGAACCCCGGCCTACTTGGTGTTAAATACTGCTCTCAAAACCATACATAGTGCTCATATCATAATCATGAAACATGGGGTTTACATGGACTAGTTTAAAAATATGATGAATACATATATTCCTTGACATATGTGAACTAGACATAAAAATAATGCTGAAAATTACAGCAGTAATACATAACTGGAAATCATGAAATTCATGCATACTTGAGTAAATCATTATAAATCAAAAATAAATAGTCATGAGAGATTTTCGCAGAAATCATGTAATCATAATCATAAATCATAGATAGGATCATGAGAGAATCAAATTCATAAGATATTCATCGAGTTTTGCATGAAAAACATCTAAGCCTAGAAATTTGTTAGAATCATAGTTGGAGAATTGAAGAAATTGAAATCATGAAATTGAAATTTAGGCTAGGCATGAGGGTTGAAGAAATCCCCCATTTATAACACCACATTTGACTTTGATGAATTCTTGCTTAGACTTGGGACCCAAGAGATTTGCGAAGAAGAAGAACCCAAGGAACTTAAGAGATTTGATCTTCAACTTATGGTGTTTGAAAAGAATGAGGGTTTATGCTAAGTATAATCCCCTAATAAACCCCTTATGAAACTCAAAACGACTTCACTTAGGACTTAAAACATGAAATGTTATGAAAATACCCTTATGAATTTTCTCTTAAAAACAGTCCGACAATTACAACAAGCCACACCACAAGTCATTGGTTGTCACGAAGACTCGTGGTGACCATCCATTATTTATCCCTTGAATTTTTCATCTTCTGATCATTCATCCCATGACTCATCACAATAAGTCGTTACTTGAACTGTGATCCGTTACTTCTCTCATGGTCACAATAGTCACACTTGTACAGTTTCTGAAACTCTTCCAATGACTCTTCCTAATGACTCGTTACAAGGACTAACGAGTCATACTTACACTCATTAGTTCTGGAGGAAAATTTCACTATCACGACACGAGCATAGACCTCAGATGTAACACAGGACCTAGAACCACGAATGACTCTAAGCTAACCTATGCACATGCATAACATAAGCATAGGCATACGCTAAGCAAAAATCAAAGACATGGTGTAAGGCATAAGTGGAAGTCCAAAATATCATGAAATATCAAAACTGAGACAATAAGTCAAATAGCTGAAACATCCACATATAAAGTCTGAAAAAGCCTCTATTCATGAGATGAACTGTTGGACAAGCCCCTAACAAACTCGACTAAGACTGAAAACTAAAAGACATAAAAGAAAAATATAGAGCTGAACTAATGTCCTCGGATGATGAGGACTCACCCAAAGTGGGAGCTGGGCTGACAAGCGTAATGGCAAATCTAATGGAGGGCTACGACTGATCACCTAATCCTATATTATAAAATGATATAGCATAAAAGTATGCGGTAATTACTTGAAATATACTGAGTATGTAGGATAAGTAAAACATGATAGTAGAATAGTAATCTCAAATCATGAGTATGACATAGTCTAAAACATAAGATTGTGATTGTAATTTTAATATAATGGTTCAAGATTTTCAAATCTGAATCATAATGCTTGACATGACCGAAATTATAAGTAAAATATCAGCAAGTGCATATTGAACCAAATTACAATAAGTCATATTATCGTGAAGAATAAATATGAACATGTGTAGAATGTGATGGAATAGTGAGAGATTCTTATAGCCAACATACTCCAATTTAGCATACATGGAGCCCAACTTATAAACCTAGCTGGGAGGTATGTTCATACCTTGCCAAGGTATGAACCATAAAAGGCATGATATCACTCATAATCCCAGTAGCACAAAGAAGACACTCTTAACTGGTGATGACTCCTTAGGCTAGGAGTGAGGGAGACACTCAACTGGCGAGGAGTCCTTATCCTAGGTGGCACGTAGTTATGAGACTTGGTTGTCTAGAACCCTTATCCGCTTGGTGTTAAATACTACTCTCAGAATATACATAGTGCACATATCATAATCATTGAACATACTTGATTTTTCATGGACTAGTTTAAATCATGATATTCATAAGTTACATAACATACGTGGACTAACCATGAAAAAAATGCTGAATATTCGCTATGATACATAAGCTTGAGATTCATGAAATTGATCCATAATTAGATAAATCATCATAACTTGTAAGTATAGATTCATGAGATTCTATGGTAGAAAACATGTAATTATAGTTGTAAATCATAGTTTAGATCATGAAAGAATTAAAATCTAAAGAGGTCATGCAATTTTCATCAACTTGGGCCTAACCCTAGAATTTAAATAAAATCATAATTGGAAACTTGAATTCATGTCATTGATATTAGATTGGGCATGAGAGTTGAAGAAATCCCTGATTCATGACCCTACATTCCTAGCCTGAAGAGTTCCTTGACTTGATTTGGAGACCCAAGAGAATTTGAGAAGAAGAGGATGAGGAACCCTAGCTTTTCCTTGAGAGATTATTTCCAAGTTACGGTGTTTGAAACGAATAAGGGTTTAGGCTAAGTAAAATCCCTTAATACACCCCTTAAGAAATCCAAAACAACCTTACTTAGGAATTAAAATCTTTAGGAAGTTACGGGAATGCCATAAGGAAATTGTATATAAAAGCTACCCAACAGTGACAACAAGCCACACCACGAGTCATTGGTTTTTACCACGACTCATGGTGACAATCCATTGCTTGGCCCTTGAAATTTCCATTGTTTTATCATTCATCCCATGACTCTTCAGAATGATTCCTTACTTGAACCTACGGTCCGTTACTTCTCTCATGGTCATAATAGTCACACCTACACAACTTCTGAAACTCATGCAATGGCTCATCCTAACAACTCGATAAAAGGACTAACAAGTCATCCTGAAACTTGTTAGATCTAGAGGAAAATTTCACCAATTTCGAGACCTCCTCAATATGTGTGTCACACCGATCATCGACCCAGATCGAGACACGGGACAAGGAACACTAAGAGGCTCCAAGTCGGCCCATGGCATAATCATAGAAAATCACTTAATAATAGAAACAACTAATAGAACATAACTGAGCGGAAACTAACTGAAAGAGTCTAATTTAAAATCCCAAAATGACAAATCTCATAAGAACTCTAATACAAAGTCGAATCTACCTATACAAGTCTGAAAGCCTCTACTAAACTGATGAGTTGTTGGGAAAATCCCCCAACTAACTCCTAAAGTCTAAATACTGAAACATAAATGAAATGGAAAACATAGATCATGTCCTTGATAGATGAGGACTAACCACAAGCAACTGAGATAGGAGTGGAGCGTATCTAACCACGTGGCTAAGTCTGGAAACCTGAATCTATATCATGAAATGATACAACACATAAAGTATATGGTTATTACTTTAAATGTAATGAGTATGAGGGAAGCCTAAGTAAACTAAACATGCAAGTATACAAGATGGAAGTAAACTGAATACATCGACATATAACTGAGCTGGAATACAGCAACCCTATTTGAGATACATATATATTAACAGTAAGATTTTATTTGAAAACATTTACTGAAGTATAATCGAACTGATGCATAAGGGTCATGTGTTGTACATATACTGAGAACTGAAGTTGTAACTAATATCATACACTGTATAGATTATCTGTTGATGATTCAGTTTGTATGTCACGACCCAAACATACACCCGGATCGTAGACATGGGACAAGGGACCCCGAGAGACCCCAAGTCGACCCATGGCACATGCATACAACTAATCTCATTTAAATAAGTAGAATATTAAGGATAAAACATAGCGAAAACGTAACCATAAAATAACATTAGAAAATACTTGACGTACACATAAGCTGAGTACTACATACTGTCTGAAAGCCTCTACTACATACGATGGGTTGATGAGACAACATCCCCAACTAACCTGAATAATACTGAAACATAGAATAACATAAAAGTCTGTCAAATAGCCCTTGAAACATGATGAATCACCAATAACTGAGAGCATAAGTTGAGATGGACTAAGGATGAGGATGAGCCTGAGATCCAGACCCTGTATCATGAAACAACACAACATAGAAATTATGCGGTCAGTAGGTGAAATGTACCGAGTATGCAAGGTAAGTAAAACGAACGTTAAAAGTAAAAATAATCTCATAAATAAACATAGGAGAAGGACATCATGCTTGTATCATAAACTTCGTAAGAAAACATAAGGCTCAAGGCTTTCAAATCAATCAAAAAGCCTTCTTAATCATAATCGTAAATAAACTTTATCAAAACATATCCTGAGCCAATAACATAGACATAACAATACATAAGACATGCGAAACAATGGGAGGACTCTTCATAACCGACACCATCATGGTAGAGCCTTTCATGATGCCCCAACTATCTCGCTCAAGTGGGCAAAGCCGACCCTGGCTTGCCAAGCGAGGGTCGTGCATTAGGCGTGATATCATATTTGAGGGGATCATTGTCAATGCAATATATCATTAGAAGCCCACGTGGTATGTGGTTATAAGACACCGGCGTAGTCCTTGGAATGCGGGCTGCTCGGTGCTAGACACGACTCCCAAAAACATGCATATGGGCTCATACATAAATCAATAATATCATGCATTAAGATTCATTGGCTAAAATATAACATTTATCATCATTGATCTCCTTTAAAACATGCTTAGCCAAGAATCAAAGGCCCTTTTCATTGTCCGACATCACAATTTGATAAATCATGTAATTCGTTTCATAAATTATAAATCATTCTTCAACATGTGGGCATTCCCCAATACCTTAACATACAAAATTCTTCAAAAATATGCTCATAAAAATGGAAACTTGAATTCATGCTTTTCCATTATCGATAAACTCAAAATATTGAATATTCATCATAAATCATAACTTTCATGAATCTTCATCAATGGGCATTTTAGATTTAAAAAGATTGAAACATGATTTTAAAGAAAATAATATAAAACCTACCCATCATTCATAATTCAATAACTAAAACTCAATTAAATCATACCCATAAAGAGAAATCATATTTTCATGCATTTGGGTAAAAGACCATAGACTTGAATAGGAGAATTCATGATTTAAAACAAATTTGGGCATGGGTGTGAAAGGATTCACGCATTCTAAACCCTACATACCTAGGAACACTTGGTTCTTAATTTCCCCTTGAAAGCCCAAGATGGAATTTGGAGAATTTCAAGGAAGAACACTTGAACCACCTTCTACTCCCCTCTCTAGCTCTTGCATGCATAAATGAGGCTTAACGTGGACTAATCCTTTTTAAAAGACCTTATTCCGACCTTAAAACGACATAGTTTAGGCCTTAAGAGTTTAGGAAATTACGAGAAGGCCCTTACTAATTCGAAGAAAATAACTGCCAGGTGACCCTAATGGGTGACCTGACGACTCATCAGGATGGCCACCGACTCTTCGTGTCGCCCGTCAAGTACACTGCCTCATCCTCAATTAAAATTTCATAGGCTAGCTCATGACCCACCTAAAGAGTCGTTGGGATTGACCACGACTCATGGGGTCTCATCCGTTAGGTACACTGGTCAGACCTCCTATTTAATCCTCAACCTCATCCTACGGTTGTCCTGACGACTCGTGGTAGATGACCACGAGTCGTTCCAACGCCCTTGGGGACCTCAACTCCTTCGCCCATTCCAGCCTTCCCACGAGCCCCCTGACGACTCATAGGGTATCCTCACGAGTCGTCTAATGAATCGTCCTGCACTGCTGCAATATTTTCCAATTTTTCTCCGTTAGAATCCCGGGTCTGATCCCTTGTTTCCCGGGGTATAACAATATCTCCCCCTTGGGAAAATTTATCCTCGAATGTTAGAAACATGCATAAAACTCAGAAATAAGCTCTCACCATATACAAATGTTGATCATTTAAGCCGAAACTGACGGAATAACTAGCCCCAAATAGAAGTACATAGTTGAACTGAGTTCAGACATCACATACATATACCATATCGTAAAACAAACTTGTACGCATGAACCGAACATGAAAAACTGATTAGAGATTTAGGGAAAAAACTAATACCTCAAGCAAAAATTGAGCCGATAGAGAACAGGTGTGGGTACCTAGCCATCATATACGATTCAGCTTCCCACGTAGCTCCTTCAACATGCTGATTTCCCCATAATACTTTAACTGAAGCTACTTCTTTGTTCCTCAGCCTACGACTCCAAGATCTTCACCGGGATTTCTTCATAGCTGAGGCTATCCTTTACACCAACGCTGTCCACCGGGACTACTGAAGTTGGATCACCCAAGAACTTCTTCAAGAGCGATACATGAAACACAGGATTAACTGAAGCTAACTTTGAAGGCAAGTCCAACCCATACGCCACCTTACCAACTCTCCTCATAACCTGGTAAGGACCAACATATCGAGGACTAAGTTTCCCTTTCCTTCCAAACCGCATGACTCCCTTCATGGGATATACCTTTAGAAATACCCAGTCGTCCACATCAAACTCCAAATCTCTTCTCCTCATGTTAGCATATGATTTCTAACGGCTCTGAGAGGTCTTCAGCCTGTCCCTTATCAACTAAACCTTTACCATGGCCTCATGACTCGAATCAGGCCCTAACATGGCTGCCTCACAAACCTCAAACCATCCGATGGTCGATCTACACCTTCGCACGTAAAGAGCCTCGAATGATGCCATCTTGATACTGGAGTGATAGCTGTTATTATAAGCAAACTGGATTAAGGGAAAATGATCATCCCAACAACCTTTAAAATCCATAACACATGCCCTCAACATATCTTCAAGAGTATGGATTTTCCATTCCGCCTGGCCATCCATTTGCGGATGGAATGCAGTGCTGAGCTTAACCTGAGTCCCAAGCCCCTTTTGGAAAGACCGCCAAAATTGAGAGGTAAATTGAGTACCTCGGTCTGAAATAATAGACAAGGGAACTCCATGGAGTCGAACCAACTCCCAAATATTCAACTTGGCATAATCATCCGCTGAATTCATGGTCTTGACCGGTAAAAAGTGTGCAGCCTTAGTTAACCTGTCCACCACGACCCAAATGGAGTCATAGTGTCAGCAAATACGAGGTAGGCCTGTAACGAAATGCATATTTATCTCCTCCCACTTCCAAGTGGGAATGCTAATATCCTGAAGTACACCTTCCGACCTTTGATTCTCGACCTTCACTTGCTGACAGTTTGGAAATTTGGCTACGAACTCCACAATATCCCTCTTCATACCATCCAACCAATAGATTTCCCGCAAATCCTGATACATCTTCGTAGATCCCGGATGGATGGAATATCTAGTACCATGTGCCTTGTGCAATATTCGGACCCTCAAATTATCAATGTCCGGTACACATAGCCAACCCTTATATCGTAGAACAGCATCTCCCCCTTGGGAGAAAACCTCCACTTTCTGACTCCGCACCGCCTCCTTCATCTTCCTAAAAATTGGATCCTCATATTTCTTAAACTTGACATCTACCACCAAGGACGATTCTGCCCCATTCTGCACAACAACACCGCCATCGGTCGAGTCGACCAATCTAACCCCCAGTCTTGTAAGTCAGTGGACATCCTTCACCAACTCCTTCTTCCCTCATCCACGTGGGACACACTCTCCATAGAGAGCCTACTAAGCGCATCCACAACTATACTACCCTTGCCTCGGTGGTAAAGGATACTCATGTCATAGTCCTTAAGTAGCTCCAACCACCTCCGTTGCCAAAGATTGAGATTTTTTTTGTGTGAACACATATTGCAAGCTCTTGTGATTGGTGAATACATCCACGTGGACCCCATACAAGTAATTACGCCATATCTTCAATGCAAACACCACCGCGGCCAACTCAAGATCATGGGTTGGGTAATTCTTTTCGTGAACCTTCAGCTGTTGAGAGGCATATGTTATCACCTTCCCACGGTGCATCAACACACATCCCAGTCCGACTCTCAAAGCGTCATAATATAAAACAAAGCAATCAGTACCCTCGGGTAAAGTGAACACTGGTGCTGAAGTGAGTCGGGTCTTCAATTCTTGGAAGCCTTTCTCCCAATCCTCTAACCATTGGAACTTCACCTTTTCTGAGTCAACCTGGTCAAAGGTGTCGTCATAGACCAGAAACCCTCAAAACATCTCCGGTAGTAACCAGCTAGGCCCAAGAAACTCTAAATTTCTAAAGGATTCACCGATATCGGCTAATTCTTCACCGCTTCAATTTTCTGGGAATCTACCCTAATTCTCTCACCTGAAACCACATGGCCTAGAAATGCCATTGAGTCCAACCAAAACTCACATTTGCTGAACTTTGCATATAACTGACGATCCTTGAGGATCTGAAGCACTATACGCAAGGGAGTAGCATGCTCCTCCTCGCTCCAGGAGTATATAAGGATATCATCGATGAACACTATTACGAACATGTACAGGTACTGCTTGAGCACCCAGTTCATCAGGTCCATAAAGGTTGCAGGAGCATTGGCTAGTCCAAATGACATAACTACAAACTCATAATTGCCATACTGGGTTCTGAAGGTTGTGTTCGGGATATCACACTCCCGAACTCTGAGTTGATGGTATCCAGACCTGAGATCTATCTTCGAGAAACACCTGGCACCTTGGAGCTGGTCAAATAAATCATCCATCCTGGGAAAGGGATACCTGTTCTTGACAGTGACCTTATTCAGCTACGGATAATCAATATACATTCAAAGGGACCCATCCTTCTTTCGAACAAATAAAACTGGTGCACCCCATAGAGACTTGCTCAGTCTAATGAAGCCCTTATCAAACATATCCTTTAACTGATCCTTCAACTCCTTTAGCTCGGCTAGAGCCATCCTATAGGGAGGAATAGAGATAGGCTGCGTATTGGGTAATAGATCAATTTTGAAATCAGTTTCTCTTTTAGGAGGAATACCTGCCAAATCATCAGGGAAAAACTTCGGATACTCGCACACCAGAGGAACTGATTGAATAGTCGAGGTCTCGGACTCTACATCCTTAACCCTAACTAGGTGGTACATGCAACCCTTAGAAATCATTTTCCTGGCCTTAAAATAGGAAATAAATCGACCTACTAATACCACCGAACTACCCTTCCACTCCAACAACGACTCACCCGAAAAAAGAAATTCCACCATACGGGTCCTGCAATTAATCGAAGCATAACATGCAAACAACTAATCCATGCCAAGAATAATGTCAAATTCAGTCATGGCTAACTCTACAAGGTCTGCGGAGGTAACCTTATGCAACATAGTGACCGAGCACTCTCTATATACTCGTCTAGCTATGATCGAATCACCAATAGGGGTCGAAATTGAAAACGGTTCTGATAGGGTCTCGGGACTAGCTCCAAGGAAACTAGCCATGTAAGGAGTCACGAAAGACAAGGTAGCTCCGAGATCTATCAAGGCATAAACATCAATATGAAAGACACGCAACATACCGGTGACCACATCTGGCAAAGTCTCCTGCTCCTGGCGTGAGGCAAGGGCATAGAAGTGGTTTTGGCATTGTTCGCCACCTCCACTAGTCAATTCTCCCTGTGGAGCAGAACGAGCTAGGGTTGCTGTTGTCCTGGTGGTCTGTGCACGTCCGCTATCATCACCTTGTCTAGCATATGGGCATGCTCGACATATGTTCCAAGATCTACCACACTCATAGAAAACATCTGTGATGAGCTGGCACTCCCTGGCATGACTCTTCTTGCATTTACTGCAAGCTTGAGAGCTATACTCTAACTGGGTGCCCCTCTGATCCCTCGACCTTGAAGGCCTTCTCCTTTGATCACTCCTAGGTCTGGATGGAACAGTAGCTGATGATGGTGTTGGGGCTAGTGATTTCTGCAAAAACTGTGGAAGGTAACCACCGCCGGACCTTTGATGCGAAAACCCATGGCTATTCGTCCGAGCCCTCTTTGCCTCTCTCTCCCTCGTATGATCCACCTCCATCTGCTGGGCGTACAACACTATGTGAGGAAATTCCATATCCTAGTGAAGCATCGAGGTCCTACAATCCTTGTCTAAGTAACCAGCCACACCATGAATGAATCGGCTCACCCGCGCCATCTGATCCATCACTAACTCTGGGGCGTACTTTGACAAACGAGTGAACTCAAGCAAAAACTCTAGCACTGTCATTTTTCCCTGCTTGAGGTCCAAAAACTCCACTGCTTTCAACTCCCTCATCTCCCGAGGGAAGAACCTATAGAGAAAATCCATATGGAATGCATCCCAACTGATAGGGCCCGCTTCTGCTACCCTGCTGTCCTTCCATTGCTTGTACCAAATATAAGCGACCTCTTTTAGCTGATAAGAGACCAAGTCAACACATTCCAATTTGTCACCCCCATAACCTGAGGGACCTTCAAGATCCCTTCAATGAACACGTGTGGATCCTCGTCCACCTTTGAGCCTATGAACTCAAGAGGGTTCATCCTAAAAAAGTCTCTAATCTGAGTTGCCGCTGCATTGCCATTTTGTGGGACCTGCACAATAGCCTGCTGGTTGACCTAAGAAGTCAAGGCCTGCGCCAACATCTGAATAGCCGCCCGAAACTCAGTGTGAGCAGCTGGCTCTAAGGCCTGGGGCTCCTGAACAGGTGGGGCTTGATGATGCCACGGTCATTGCCACCTTTGTGCCCTTCGTCATTTCCATTAATCCTTCCGTTCATTCTTCTAGGAGCCATAATTCTGCAATCACGAATCACACGAATTAGAAGGATGGAGACACTTTCACCGCATGACATAGAACATGAAAGAAGGGAACATTTCTTAAATGTCTAGTAACCTCTTCTTCATAAGTGTGGCGCGTTTCACACCCATGAAAAAGACTCTACATAGGGTGACATTCAGACAGTATAGGATACTTCAAACCTATGGCTCTGATGCCAAGTCTGTCACGACCCGAATGTACACCTAGATCGTAAATACAGGACAAGGGACCCTGAGAGACCCCAAGTAGACCCATGGCACATGCATACAACTAATCTCATTAAAATAAGCGGAATATTAAGAATAAAACATAGTGGAAACGTAACCATAGAATAACATCAGAAAATACTAGACATGCACATAAGCGGAGTACTACATACTGTCTGAAAGCCTCTACTACATACGATGGGTTGATAGGGAAACATCCCCAACTAACTTGAATAATACTTAAACACAGAATAACATAAAAGCCTGTCAAACGGCCCTCAGAACATGAGGATTCACCAATAACTGAGATCGTAAGCTGAGATGGACTAAGGATGAGGATGAGCTTGAGATCTGGGCCCTGTATCATGAAAAGATACAACATAGAAAGTATGCGGTCAGTACGTGGAATGTACCGAGTATGCAAGGTAAGTAAAACAGACATTAAAATTAAAAATAATCTCATATATAAACATAGGAGAAGGACATCATGCTTGTATCATAAACTTTGTAAGAAAACATAAGGCTCAAGCTTTCAAATCATTCATAAAGCGTTCATAATCATAATCATAAATAAACTTTATCAAAACATAACTTGATCCAATAACATAGACATAAAAATGCATAAGACATGCGGAACAATGGGAGAACTCGTCATAACTGACACCATCATGGTAGAGCCTTTCATGATGCTCCAACTATCTCGCTCAAGTGGACAGAGTCGACCCTGGCTTGCAAGGCGAGGGTCATGCATTAGGCGTTATATCACATTTCAGGGGATCATTTTCAGTACAATATATCATTAGAAACCCACGGTGGCATGTTTTTATGAGACACCGGCGTAGTCCTTTGAATGTTGAGTTTCTCGGTGCTAGACACGGCTCCCAAAAACATGCATAGAGGCTCATATGTAAATCAATAACATCATGCATTAAGATTCATTGGATAAAATATAACATTTATCATCATTGATCCCCTTTAAAATATGCTTATCCAAGAATCAAAGGCCCTTTTCATCATCCGACATCATAATTCGATAAATCATGTAATTCGTTTCATAAATTATAAATCATTCTTCAACATGTGGGCATTGCCCAATATGTTAACATACGCAATTCATTCAAAATATGCTCATGAACATGGGAACTTGAGCTCATGTTTTCCATTATTGATAAACTCAAAATATTGAACATTCATCATAAATCATAACTTTCATGAACCTTCATCAATGGGCATTTTAGATTTAAAAAGCTTGAAAGATCATTTTAAAGAAAATAATATAAACCCTTCCCATCAATCATAATTCTATAACTAAAACTAAATTAAATCACACCCACAAAGAGAAATCACATTTTCATGCATTTGGGTAAAACCCCATAAACTTGAATTGGAGAATTCATAATTTAAAACAAAGTTTGGGCATGGGTGTGAAAGGATTCACGCATTCTAAACCCTATATACCTGGGAACACTTGGTTCTAAATTTCCCCTTGAAAGCCCAAGATGGAATTTGGAGAATTTTACGGAAGAACACTTAAATCACGTTCTACTCCTCTCTCTAACTTTTGCATGCATAAATGAGGCTTCACATATAATTAAAAAAAATCATCTGGATTCTCTGTGATTAATCATTGTTTCGGACTAATCCCCTTAAAAGACCTATTACAACCTTAAAACGATATAATTTAGGCCTTAGGGTTTGGAAAATTACAAGAAGGCCCTTACTAATTTATGAAAATAATTGCCGAGGTGACCCCAGCAGGGTGACACGATATTCATCCGGGGCCCGGCAACAACTCGTCGTGTCTCCCATCAAGTACACTACCTCATCCTCAATTAAAATTCCATAGGCTTGCTCACGACCCACCTCACGAGTCATTGGGGCGAGGCACGACTCGTGGGGTCTCATCCGTTAGGTACAGCGGTCAAACCTCCTATTTATTCCTCCAACCTCATCCTCGAAGTTGTCGGCGACTCTTGTAGTTGACCACGAAGTCATTCCTACGCCGTGGGGACCTCACCTCCTCATCCCATTCCAGACATTCCCATGAGTCACTGATGACTGGGGTCTCTCACGAGTCGTCTAACGACTTGTCACCTTCTTGCAACATTTTTGGTTTTTTTCCCGTTTGACTCGGTCGATCTTTTTGCATTCTAGGAGTATAACATTGTATCATGCTAAACTGATTTTAACCACAATCTGAAATCATATGGAGCTGAGTTGGATTTATATAAATGAACTAAGAAGTCATTCTCTACTATGGAAGTCCTAACTAACTAAGGAAACATTCTTGGCTATGGAAGTACTGTTGACTAAAGGAAGCTTTCTAGAGCTATGGAGAGTGCTTGGTAACAAAATGAAGCAGTTTCGACATGGAGTCCCGACGGACTAGGGAAACATTCATGGCTATGGAGAATCCCCATTTGACTAAGAAAGGAAAATATTCTCGGCTATGGAGCCCCAATAAACTAGAACATGGAGGTCAATGATCGACATCTTTAAGTCTAGTCTAAGAAGTCATGACTAATCGAGACATGAGCATTCAACTATTTACATCATACTGAATATCATACTAAATCATTTAGAATTGATCAAGGCTACTTTCTACTAACAACAAGCCCAAAGGTACGAAGGATAACAACAAGTGATCTATCATCATAATTCATATCTTCACGATTCCTAAATCATCGTTTAAAGCATACATTCTACTTTCATTAAGCATTGATGGGATCAGATCATACTTTAGACATGTCCGCCGCATTTGAATCTCGAATTCACATTACATAGAATATGACGTATATCTTAGATTTATGTAAGATCCATAGATTCAAATCATACTTTAACATATATCTCTTAAATCATATATTCTAGATTTTAAAAACACATATAATCAACTCATAGCTTGAACACGTACAATGAGATCATAGTAAGAGCATGTGAATATTTCATGAAATCCCATTTCCAAATTTACTCTAAATTATGGTGAAAATCCGATAATCATGCCATTTCCAAGAGTTTCCAACTCATACCTAAAACATTTACATCCATGAAAACATAGTGAAAGCAGCCTTGCATACTTCTCATTGGTCAAAGCCCATAAGTTCTAATCGTGTTCCAACACATATAATGCAACATATATTCTAGATTTGCGGGAACCCATGTGATCTGCATATACTTTTTTTAAACAAGGATACAAGTTCATGATAAGAGCATGTAGACAATTTATGAAATCCCATTTAAAATTCCGGACTAATTCATGTTTGAAAATCCCACATTCATGTTATTCGCATATCATACTCACATTTCAAGAGGTACAGTATTTCATCGGCATACACTATTATTAACCATGATGGTACCCAGGATTTAGGGAAAACATATGAATTCATGAATAATTTGAAAACCCTAGAACATGCTTTTCTAATAGCATCAAATGATATTGGAGTTTAGTATAAAATTTTGGGGCACAAAGATGGAAGGATTGTCCTTGTTGAAGGCCCACATAATACACGATTAGAAGAAATCCCACTTAAACTTAATCATGAAAGCCTTTGAAGAAATCTAGCTAGTCTTTAGGCTTGAGAGAGAAAGAGGAGAAGAAGAAGAATTTGAGGAATATCTTGGGGAATGTGAGATTAGGCTAGAAAATCCCTTTAAAAACGTCCATACAATGCTCAAAATGATGTAGTTTAGGAGTTAGAAACATAGGATTTAACGAAAACACCCTTGGAAATTCGCAGGAAAATCCACTGCCCGATTGCCCATAAGGCACTACACTTAGTCGCTCAGGCTTGGTAGCGACTTGTGGTGCCAGAATTGTGGGTGTTGCAGCATTTATCAAAATTTCTTCTCGGGTCCGACAATGGGTGACTTCATGAATCATTGTCCATCCCATGACTCATGATTTCTCCACACGTTGCCTTTGAAGCCCATGATTCTACAGCTCCCTCCTTCCCAGTGACTTGATGAGTTGTTGCCCGGCACCATGACTCATCAGGGTCTTGGTAGTCACCATTGCACAATGGACCACTATCTTGGATCTCCGGCATCCACGCGACGGCCGACCTAACGAAGTCATGACGCCTACCTAACGGCTCGTTGGTCGTCCATGGTCACCTAAACCTTGTTGACCTCATTGCTCCTCCGCGATCGAGCCACGACCGTTAGGTCACCTAACAAGCTTGTTTCCCAACTCGTTCTAAGGCAAATTTTCCACTCCAGCCCGATTTCTTTCTTTAAGTATGGGGCCTATTCTAAGAAACTTTGGAGTTTGTTACAATATCTCCCCCATAAGGAACATTAGGTCCTCGAATGTTGGTTAAAACATCTTTTGAAAGGATAGGGATAGAGACGAAATCTAAAATTAATTAATTACAATAGGAACCAATGGAGTATGGGCCTGGAGTACGATCTTACATCTCGGCTTGAATATCAAATCGCACATACACGATAAGGCATAAGAGGACGGAAAAATAATGAGAAATGGACATGGGACTAAATAGATCACTAAGAAGGATTCTTTCCCTCCAGCGCAGCCCCGAGCGGGATACGGACTAGCGATCATTCTAAAGTCCTTTTATGCGGGTTAGATTTCTATAATATCTAATCTAGCTGAGAATAAGGAATTCATGAGCACGAGTCAGTCATGACATCTAAAATCGAGCACATACATGAGGCTCCCTTATCTATTGAGTTACTAGAGCAATTCCTAAAGGCCCGAATTCGAGTAAGACATACTGTAAGACATGATTCAACATACATAAGCGGTCTATAACATAAAGATGAGCGCAAGGTTATAGAGGTAAAAAGAAGTGACATCTTAAGTACAATGACTACTTAGAAATTCTGGAAGCCTGCACATAGGGATGGGTAGAGCATGGCTTCAAAGCTGAAATTCAAAGGCGTTGCATGTCGAACTTTGAAGGGATTGACATGCAGAAACTAATAGGTGGGACTCCCTCATGGCATACTTAATATCCGACTTGTCTCACATACTTCCCATCTCCCCTTAGATTAAAGCCATCATTTTAAGGCTCACGGTCGTTCTTAGATTAGGATAAATCGGTAACTCACACAGCTTCTCAGGAGACCCTCTAACATTCAGCTTTGCAAGACTTATACGCACAAGCCAATTCACATCACACATCGACAATCTCTTCTCAGCAAACATCATATGACTCCTTATTCCATCTTGGGGTTTTGGGTCTCGCAACATAAAAAAGAGTAACACAAGAAATTCATAACATACATGACTACTTACGGCGACTTTTACTTATCATTAATGCTTTTGCCAAGGCATAAGAGTGGTTTTGGCCATTTGCACGTACCAGCTAAATGCTGCACACACTAAAATGGATGGGCTATCTAAGCTACTAAAAGGTGATTGAGGGCTCTACTCTCGCACAGCTTGGATTCTTTGCCACAATCCAGTCTTATGACCCAACTTGCCACACCCGAGAAACAAGCATCCAAGCTAAACCCATGCATTCTCCCAAATGGTTTTTCCAAAAACTCATACACAATGTGTATATAATCTTCCTTAACCTAGGTTTATACGAAACACTAGTGTCGAGAAGGTGCTAGGGCCAATGATTTATCAGTAGCATGAGCGGTGTCCACGCCTCAGCCTAGCACAGGAGAAGTAACTCGTCTCGTTCACAGCCTCTTAGCCTCTCCCTCTCTTTTCCTTCACATTCTGGCTTCCATTTATTGAGAGAATATCACCAAATGTGGAAAGTCTATATCCTTGTGCAACATGGAGTGCACTCTTTGACCGAGGTCTCACTCGGTTCAGAACTTGCTTACTCGAGCCCTGCAGTCGGCTACCATCTACCGGTGCATACTTAGATAATCGAGTAAGCTCAATGCGTACTCTTTGGACCGGTCATGTCGTTTGTCTTAAGACGTGAACTCTGCCACCTTTTCCTCCCTCGGGTCCCTAGGAAAAACCTTACAGAAACCTTGATCCTTAAGCTTCGTCAACTTACGGGGCTGTCCAGCTCCCAGTCTCTCCAGCAAATCATATATAAGCAACTCCTTTCGGTTGGTAGGAGTCTGATCACATTGCTCTCAGTTCACCGTCACCCAATAGTTTGGGTGATCTTAGATCTCTCACTCATCGGGTCCTCGTCCATCTTTGGCCACACAGAATTTGGGTGGGTCATTGAGAAAGTCTCTTACCCTTGCCATAGATAACATTCCCATTACGGGAACACGAGCCATCACTTTCTAATTGTCTGGATGGTCATGGCTTGCACCAGCATATTAGAGGTTTGCCCCGAACTTGGCATAGGTAACATGGTCGTCCATCGGAGTTGAGAGTGATGGTCCAACTATTCACAGCCATTACCATTTTCTCCCATTCGCTCGTATGGGAGTCCATTATCCTACGAAGTGCGTAAAGCACGAGTCGAAATGCTTGTTAGAGTTTCATACTCTATGCACGATAGATAAGAATCATGAAGAAAGGGAACATTCCTAAGCGTCTCGTAGCTCTTCATCGTAAGTGTGATGCGCTTCACACCCGTGAAGAAGACTACCTTACTTGCGGCTTCAAACATCCTAGGATACTCTCTAAACCTTTACTCGATACTAAGTTTGTCACGACCCAAACATTTACGGAACCGAGACACGAGACAAGGATCCTCGAGAGATTCTAAGTCGACCCATGGCATTATCATAGCATATCATTTAATAATAGAAACAACTAATAGAAACATAGCCAGATGGAATCTAGCGAAAGATTCTAATTTAAAATCCCAAAATGAAAAATCTCATAAGAACTATGATACAAAGTTTGAATCTGTCTATACAAGTCGAAAGGCTCTACTAAAGCGATGAGTTGTTGGGACAAGCCCCCTAACTCTAAAGTATGAAAATTGAAACATAAATGAAATGGAAAACACATAGATCCGTCCTCGAGAGACGAGGACTTACCACAAGCAGTTGAGATAGGAGATGGGACGTATCTAACCCGTGGGCGAGTTTGGAAACACGAATCTATATCATGAAGCGATCTAGCACATAAACTATGTGGGAACGTAAGTAAATTAAACATGAAATATACAACAAGGAAGTAAAATGAATATTGACATATAGTGGTAGATACAACAACGTGTATGAATACATATATATTTACATTAAGCTTTTATTTGAAAACATTTGCGATGTATGATCAAGCGATGCATAGATGGCCAGAAACTATAGATTGAAAGCGGGTGGGTATTTGACTCTACGAACTAAAATGCATGACTAAAAACTGAATTCATGAAACATACATACATGCTAAAACATAGGAAATGGCGAGAGACATGAAACTAATTAACTTAGAGAGGAGGAGGGAACGGATGCGTAAAGGCTGACCCCGAAGCTGGAAGGGGGAAAGATCGCGGGTATCTAGCCATCATACTTCTTCGGCTTCCCACGCCGCTCCCTTAATGGTTGATTTCTCAATAAAATCCTTCAGTGATTACCTCCTTTTCCTCAACTTTCCAAACCTAACGATCAAGGATCTCCAATGGAACCTCCTCATAAGTAAGGTTGTCCTACACCTAAATTCTCTCTGGAACAACTAGAGCTAGATATATAAAAGTACTTTTCTATAAGCAAGATGCATTCAACAGAAAATAGGTGCACCAAGTTAACTCTGCCCAGGTAACTCCAGCTCATCAAGACACGTTACCAACATGCCTCGGGAATCCTATAAGGACCATCATACCGGGGACTAAGCTTCCCTTTCTTGTCAAACCTCATCACCCCCTTCATGGGCGACACCTTTGAATTACCCAATCATCAATGACAAACTTAAGCTCTCTTCCTAACATTTGTGTATGATTTCCTAATGACTCTCTTCGGCCTCTCTCGGAATAAGCTGAACTTTCTCCATAGCCTCATGGTGAGATCGAGGTCCTATCCAACGAAGCCTCACCTACCTCAAACTATTCAATGGGTGAACTACTCTCCCGCCATAGAGAGCCTCAAATGGAGCTGCACGGATATTGGAATGAAGTAACTATTGTTGTTAGGAGGCTTCGATGAAAGGTAGAAGTGATCGTCGACAACCTTTGAAATCAATCACACAAGCTCTCACCATTTCCTAAAGAGTATAAATGGTTCTCTCAGGCTGACCATTCGGTTGTAGGTGAAAAGTTGTGATAAGCTTCATAGTACCAAGGTCTTTCTACAATGACCTCCAAAGCGTAATTGACCCAGGTACCCCTATCGAAATGATGGATAACGAAACCCCATGCAACGTGAACAACTCTCAACGTAAAGTCGGCATAATCTTCGGTCAAATGTTAGTCTTAATTGGTTGAAAATGTCTTGACTTGGTCATCCAGGTCCACGGTCACCCATATAGAATCATGTTGCCGGTGTGTACGTGGAAAACCCATAATGAAGTCCATATTTTATTCCTATTTCAAAGTAGGAATACTATCCTATAGCATACCTCTTGGCCTCACGAAGCTCAACCTTCACCTACGCTTGAGTCGGACACTTAGCCACAAACTACGCAATGTCCTTCTTTTGTATGCCATTCTACCAATAGACTTCCCTCAGGTCATGGTACATCTTGGTAGAACCTAGATGGATAGAATATAGAGATCCATGATGTCACGACCCGAACGTACAATCAAATCGTAGAAACGGGACAAGGGACCACGAGAGACCACAAGTCGACCCATGGCACATGCATGCAACTAATCTCATTCAAATAAACGAGAATGATAATCATAAAAACATAGCGGAAAAGTAATTATAGCATAACATTACGGAATACTAGATGTATACAAAGTTGAGCACTACATACTTATACGAAATCCTCTAATACATAAGATGGGTTGATGGGACAACATCCCCAACTAAGCGGACCAATAGCTGAAACATAAACAACATGAGCGTCTATCAAGCGTCCTCGGAACATGAGGACTCACCAATAAGCTGATGGCAATCTTATTTGAGATGGACTAAGGATGAGGACGAGCCTGAAATTCGGGCCCTGTATCATGGGGAAATGATACATCATAGAAAAGTATGTGGTCGTGCGTGGAATGTAATGAGTATGAAAGGTAAGTAAAATGGACATTTCAGTAAATAAAACTCGTAAATGATATAAGAAGGACATCATGCTTACATCACAAATCTTTGTAATAAAACATAAGGCTCAAGGCTTTCAAATCCTTCATACGACGATTCATTTTCATAATCATAAGTAAACTTTATCAAAAGATAACTTGAGCCACAATATAAACATAACAATCCATAAAACGCAGAACGATGGGAGGACTCGTCATAGACACCATTATGGTAGGGCCTTTCATGATGCTTACTTTCCCTTCCAGTGGGCGGGCGAGCCTTGGCTTGCCGGGCGAGGGTGGGTGCCGCAGGCGTGGTATCACATTTGAGGATCATTATCAATACATCCCATATCATTAGAAACTGTAGTGTACGTGTTTATGAACAGGCATAGTTCTTTGAATACGAGTGCTTGGTGCTAGACAGTACTCCCAATAACATGCATATAGGCTCATACATAAATCAATAGCATCATGCATTAAAATTCATTGGCTAAAATATAACATTTATCATCATTGATCCTTTTTAAACATGCTTAGCCAGAATCAGGCCATTTTCATCGGCCAACATCATAAATCACTAAATCATGTAATTCGTTTCATAAATCGTAAATCATTCTTCATCATGTAGGAATGACCATTACTTCATCATACTCAGTTCTTTCCAAAAATATGCTCATAAACATGGGTAATTTTAATTCATACTTTTTCATCATCAATAAACTCAAATATTGAATTTTCATCATAAATCATAATTTTCATGAACTTCCATCAATAGGCATTTTAGATTTAAAAGATTGGAACATGATTTTCAAGAAAATAATATAAAACCTGCCCATTATTCATAATTCAACAACCAAACTAAATTAAGCCAAACCCATAAAAGAGAAATCACATTTTCATGCATTTGGGTAAAACCTAGTGGACTTGAATAGGAGGATTCATGATTTCAAATTGAGATTTGGGTATGGGTGGCTTCACCCATTCCACTTTATACCTAGAAATGGATTGACTCAAAGTTCCTTGAATACCCACAAAGAAATTGATGGAAACTTAGGGAAGAAGACCTTGAATCTCCCAAAAATCTCTCTAAAATTCTTGCATGATAATAGGCATGCATAAAGGACTTAATTGACATTATCATACCCGAGGAAAATATCCAAAACAACGTAATTTAGGGTCTAAGCATAGAAAAGTCAAAATTGCCCTTAAAATTAAGTTCCTAAAGCGTCCCGGATGGACCAAAGAAGCAAGGCCAACGAGTCGTGAAAACATACCCTGACTCGTTGTATCGAGTCGTTGAGTCCTTGCTTCATCATGCCTCGGATCCGCCACGACTCGTCGGGATGAGTCATTACTTCAAGGATAGTCATTACTTCGGCCGTAGTCAACTCCTTGACCGAATCGGACGTTCCTTCTCAAGCCTCACCCGACTCTGGTGGCTTCCAATGAGTCATGGTCTCCTTCGTCGCCCTTACTTAGGAACCTTCAACCCACGAACAACGACTTGGAAACAATGGGTCGTGCCTCCTCACCACAGTCCTTGGATGGCCGTTGTTTCTCTTTCGGTCTAACCCGGCTCTTCCAACAACCGGTTACAATGACTCGTTGTTCAGGCAATGAGTCGTTACCTTAGTTCCTTGCTTGACTACTCCACTAAACATTCCAGTCCACGACAACTTGTGACGGCTTCATTGGTACCCATGAGTCATAGGGTAGCTCGTCCTTTGATATTTTTTCTAGTTTTCTGTACTTTCCAAATTTAACTCCGCGTCTATTCTTAGGCACAATGTGGGTTATTACACATGAACTCTCTCAAGTCATCTACCTCAGAACCACATGGTAGGCGTTGATATTAAAGGCACACATGTTCCCCTTGGGAAAAACCTCCACTTTCTAATTTTAGGCTTTGCTTCCTTCAACTTGACCAAAATGCGATCCTCGTCTTACCTAGCTTTAACCCGACACCAAGAAAATCTCGCACCATTTGGCATGATAACACCCTTGTCGATGAATCATTAAGGTGAACCCCCGAAGCGGCGAGCTTTATAGACATCTTTTACCAACTCCTTCATCATCCACAACATAGGACACACTCTCTATGGACAACCTACCTAAGAGCATCCATCACTACATTGGCCTTTCTACGGATGGGCAAGGATATAATGTCATAGTCTTTGAGAAGCAACCATCTAAGCATTAGCAAATTCAAGTCCTTAGGTAAATAGATACTAAAGAATCTTTGGTGTGAACACATCCACATCCACTAGATACAAATGTGCCTCCAAATCTTCAACGAAAACACCATATTGCTAACTCAAGGTCATGCTTCTAGTAATTCATTTCATAGGTCTTATGTTGTCTCAAGGCATAAGCAATGAGCTTCCCATGCTACATCAATACACACCCAGGACAATCCTACGAGCCTCACACTACACCACAAAGCCATTTATGCCCTCTGGAAGGGTCAAGATCATAACGGCAATAAGTCGATCCTTTAGCTCTAAATCTCCTCTCACATGCTGCATCGGACCACTACAATTTGACCTTCAGATAACTTAGTCAATGGTGCTACAGTGGATGAAAATCCCTCAAGTCCAACTACGGAAACTTGTTCCCCAAAGCACTTTCAAGTGACACATGGAAAAGGCAAAGGGATGAGAACGAAGATAACTCAAATGGCAAGTCCAGCTGTCGCCACCTTACCCAGCTCTCCTCACAACCCCAGATAGGGACAACCTCTGTGATGGCTGCAGTTTTAACTTCCTTTTGAGCACGCATGACTCCCTTCGCGGGAGATATCTTTAGAAATACCAGTCATCTACATCAAACTCCGGATCCCTTCTACTCACATCGGCATAAGATTTCGACGACTCTAGCGGTTTTAAGCGGTCATATCATCTAAACCTTTACCATCGCCTCATGAGCGGGCTGGTCCCACCATAGGCGCCTGCAACCTCAAACCATCAAATGGGAGATATACACCTTCGCCTGTAAAGAGCCTCTAATGGTGCCATCTGGACAATGGAATGATAATTGTTATTATGAGCAAACTCGATCAAGGGCAAATGATCGTCCCAACTACCTTTAAAATCCGTCGCGTACCTCTTGACATATCCTTAAGAGTGGATCGTTGGATTACTGCTGGTCATCTTTTTGCGGATGAAATGCTGTATTGAGCTTAATTTGTGTACCAAGTCCTTTTGAAAAGAACACCGAGAATTGAGGTAAAATGAGTACCTCGGTCTGGAAATAATAGACAAAGGGCACTCCATGAAGTCGAACCAACTCATGGATATACACCTAGCATAATCCTTTCTTGGTCCATGGTCTTGACCGGTAGGAAGTGTGCGGCGTTTGTTAACTAATCGACCACCACCCAAATGGAGTCATAATTAATGAAGCAAGTAGAGTAAACACAACAAAATCCATATTAATTTCTTCCCACTTCCAAGTGGGATGCGATATCTGAGTCCTGTGCTCCGGCCTTTGATGCTCGACCTTCACTTTTTGTGAGTTTGGACATTCTTCTACAAATACATAATATGCTTCTTCATACCATCCCCACTAATAGATTTCTTGAAAGTCTCTATACATTTTAAATGGATACTAGATGAATAGAATATTTGATACCATAGGCCTCATGAAATATCCGAACTCTCAAATCATCAACATCTAGGACACATATATGACCTTGGTATCGTGGCACACCATCTCCCCCTTGGAGAAAGCCTCCACCTTTGACTTTGCAACGCCTCCTTGACTTCCTCCAAATTGGATCCTCATCTTGCTTGGATTTAACATCAGCCACCAAGGATGATTCTTACCCCTTATGTACAACAACACCACCATCGAGTCAGTCGATTAGTCAAACTCCCAATCTTGCAAGCTAGTGGACATCTTTCACCAACTCCTTCTTCCCCTCATCCACATGGGACACACTCTCCATTGAGAGCCTATTAAGCGCTTGCTCTGCAACCACATTAGTCTTGCCGGGATGGTAGAGGATCATTCTCATGTAAATTGTCTTTAGTAACTCAGCCACCTCCTTTTTGAAGATTTAGATCTTTCCATGTGAACATATATTACCGACTCTTGTGATGTTGTAAATATATCACGTGGACCCCATACAAGTAATACCACCATATCTTCAATGCAAACACCATCACGGCCAACTCAAGATGCGTGGGTCGAGATAATTCTTTTATGAACTTCCCGGTTGTCTCGAGGAATATGCTGTTACCTTCCCATGATGCATAAACACACATTCCCAGTCAGACTCTCGAAGCATCACAATACACTACAAAGCTATTAGTACCCTCGGGTAAAGGTCAACACTAGTCTTTGAAGTGGTTCGGGTCTTAAACTCTTTGAAGCTTTTCTGCACAAGCATCGACCATTGGAACTTTACCTTTTAAAGTCAACTTGGTTAAAGGTTCCGCAATAGATGAGAAAGCCTCAACAAAGCGTCTGTGGTAGCCGGCTAAACCCAAGAAACTCAGAATTTCAAAGGATTCACCGGTCTTGTCAATTCTTCATAGCCTCGTCTGTACAGAGATCTACCCTTATACCTTAGAAAGCGATACCACATGTACCGAAATGCTGCGGAGTTTGGCAAAATCACACTTGCTAAACTTTGAATACAACGATTATCCTTAAGGGTTTGCGGCACTATTCTCAAATGGTGGCATGCTCCTCCTCGCTCCGGGAGTATATCGAATGTCATTGATGAAAACGATCACGAACATATCCAAATATTGTGAACACCCTATTCATCGAGGTCCATAAAAGCTATAAGAGCATTGGTTAGTCCAAAGGCATAACAATGAACTTCCGTATTGATCGTACCCTAATGAATCACGAAAGTAGTCTTCGGGATGTCCCTCCCCAAACTACGAAGTGATAATACCCGGAACTGAGATCAATCTTGGGAAGTACTTGGCACCACAGGGGAGAGTGGTCAAACAAATCATCAATCACGGGTAAGAAATTTACCTATGCTACCGATAACCTTGTTCAAGTTTGTCGATAGTTAATACACATACGAAGGGAACCATCCTTCTTTCGAACAAATATAAGTGGTGCACCCCATGGTAGCTCGATCTAATGAATCCCTTATCAAAGGCCTTTGACTAATCTTTCAATTCATTTTAGTTCGGCTCTAGGGCCATCACGTAGGGAGGAATAGAGATAAGGTGCGTATCTAGTAATAGGTTGATATTTTTAGAAATCAATTTCCCTCTTCGAAGGAACACCTGGAAAATCATCAAGAAACATGGGATACTTGCACACCACCGGGGCCGGGCGGAATAGTCGGGATACCGGACTCCACATCCTTAACCCTAATTAGGTGGTACATGCAGCCTTTAGAGATCATCTTCTTGGTCTTAATATAGGAAATGAACCAACTGCTTGAGTCTTCTTGAACACCCTTCAACTCCAACAACGACTCACTTGAAAAATGAAATTCCACCCAAGTGCGGGTCCTACAGTTAATCAAAGCATTACACGCAAACAATAATCCATGCCCCGGAATAATTTCAAATTCAATCATGGCTAACTCTACAAGGTCTGCGGAGGTAACCTTATGCAACATAGTGACCGGGCATTCTCACATATACTTTCCATCTAGCTATGGCCAGAGATCACCAACGGTCGAAACTAAAAACGATTCGTCAGGGTCTCAAGACTAACTCCGAGGTTGCTAGCAATGTAAGGAGTCAAGAAGGACAAGGTAGCTCCCAAATCTAGCAAGGCATAAACATCGATATCAAAGACATGCAACATACCGGTGACCATATGCAGCGAAGTCTCTTGCTCTGGCGCGAGCGGGGCATAGGATCGATTTTGGTGATGTCGCCACCCCCACTGATCGATGCTCCTTGGAGCGAGTGGGGTGAGAACAACAGCGGTCACAGCGGTGTGTGTGACCCCTATCATCACCCTATCATATGGGCACGCTCGGTGCATGTTCTCGGATCTACCACGCCATAGCAAACATCACTTAGCCGAGTAGGCACTCCCGGTGTGACTCTTGCCGTACTTCCGGTAAATTTGAGTGGTATACTCCTAGCTTGGGTGCCCCTGATCCCTCGACCACAGTCTGCTCCTTTGATCACCCCTCACGATCTACATGGGACACTAGGCGATGATGGTCTTGGGACTAGTGACCTCTGCTAAAAGCGTGAACCGGTAGCCACCGAACCTCTAATGTGAAAACCCATGATTGTCCATTCGAGCCCTCTTTGCCTCCTCTCCATCGCATGAGCCACCCATCGCTGGCGTAGGAGCACTATGTGAGGAACGTCCATATCCTAGTGGAGCATAGCGGTCACGCAGTATCCTTGTCTAGATATCCAACCACACTGAGCAGATTGGCTCACTGCGGCCCTCGATCCATTACTAACTCTAGGGGCGTACTTTTGTGAACAAGTGAACTCGAAGAATACGCCCGGCACTGTCAATTTTCCCCTGCTTAAGGTTCACAAACTCAACTACCTTCAACTCCCTCATCAATCTGGGAAGAACTGCATCGAGAAACGGAATGTGAGAGCTCATCACAGCGGTAGGGCCGCTCTCCCACGCATAGCTGTCCATCCATTGCTTGTACCAAATATGGCGACCTCTTTGGGCGATAGAGGCCAAGTCACACACTCCCCTATTTGTAACCCCCTATAACTTGAGTAACCTTCAGACCCCTTCAATAAGCCGTATGGATCCTCACATCCACCTTTGACCCACAGTGAACTCGGGAGGTTCATCCTCTAGAAGTCTATAATCCAGTCGCCGTGCATTGCCATTCTATGGGACACAACGCAGCTGCTGGTTGACTACAGGCGGTCAAGGCTTGTAACATCTGAATAGCCGCCCAAAACTCGGTGTGGGTGGCGGCTGCAGTGCTTGGCTCTGAACGGGTGGGACTTGCGATGCCCCATTGTCATTGACATCTCCATGGCCTTCTTCATTTCCATTCCTCCTTAGTTCATTCTTCTAGGAGCCATAATTCTTCAATCGCGAATTGCACGAATTAGAAGGATGGAAAGGCTTTTCATCACATGACATAGACATGAAAGAAGGGAATATTTCCTAAACATCTAGTAGGCTCTTCGTCATAAAGTGTGGCACCTTCACACCCACAAAAAGACTCTACTTAATCGTCTTTCACACACCTAGGACACTTCAAGCCTATGGCTGCGATGCCAAGTTGTCACGACCCCAAACATACACGGATCGTAGACACGGGAAAAGGGGACCCCAAGAGACCCAAGTCGACCCATGGCACTTGCATAAAACTAATCTGTCAAATAAACAGAATGATAATCATAAAAACACGAATGTAATCATAGCATAACATTAGAAAATCTTTGGACGTATACAAGGTTTGAGCACTCATACTTGTTTGAATGCCTCTAATACATAAGATGGGTTGATAGGACAACATCCCAAACTAATCCAACCAATACAAAAACATAAACAACATGAAAGTCTTTCAAAGCATTTTCGGAACATGAGGACTCACAAATAAGATGAGAATGTAAGTTGAGATGGACTAAGGATGAGGGCGAGCCTAAGATCACAGGTACTGTATCATGAAGCGTCTGACATAGAAAGTATTCACATTAAGTAGTGGAAAGTGCGAGTATACAAGGTAAGTAAAATGGACATTTCAAATAAATAAAACTCATAAATGATATAAGGACATCATGCTTACATCACAAATCTTCGTAATAAAACATAAGGCTCAGGCTTTCAAATCATTCCATAACCATTCATTTAATAATCATAAGTAAGCTTTATCAAAAACATAACTGAGCCACAACATAAAAAAACAATGCATAAAACATGTGGAACAATGGGAGGACTCGTCATACCGACACCATCATGGTAGAGGCCTTTCATGATGCCCCAGCTGTTTTCGCTCAAGTGGGCGAGCGCCTGGTTTGCTAGGCGAGGTCGTGCATAAGACGTGATATCAAGTTTGAAGGGATCATTATAAATACATCATATCATTTACAAAACCACGGTGGCACGTGGTTATAAGACACCGGCATAGTCCTTTGAACGCGAGTGCTCACGGCAAGACACGGCTCCCAAAAACATGCATATAGGCTCATACATAAATCAATAACATCATGCATTAAAATTATGCATTAAAATTCATTGGCTAAGATATAATATTTATCATCATTGATCCCCTTTAAAACATGCTTAGCCAAGAATAAAGGCCCTTTTCATCGGCCAACATTATAAATCGATAAATCATGTAATTCATTTCATAAATCGTAAATCGTTCTTCATCATGTGGGCATTGCCCATTACTTCATCATACTCAATTCTTTAAAAATATACTCATAAACATGGGTAACTTGAATTCATACTTTTCCATCATCAATAAAATTAGAATATTGAATTTTCATCATAAATCATAATTTCATGAACTTCCATCAATGGGAATTTTAGATTTAAAAGATTGGAACATGATTTTCAAGAAAATAATATAAAACCTATCCATCATTCATAATTCAACAATCAAAACTCCATTAAACCAAACCCATAAAGAGAAATCACATTTTCATGCATTTGCGTAAAACCCCATGGACTTTAATAGGAGGATTCATGATTTCAAATTGAGATTTGGGCATGGGTGGGGAAAAATTTCACCCATTCTAAAACCCTACATACCTGGAAATGGATTAACTCAAAGTTCCTTGAATACCCAAAAAGAAATTGATGGAAACTTAGGGAAGAAGACAGCCTCCAAAAAATCGCTCTAAAATTCCTTCATGAGAATAGGCATGCATAAAGAACTTAACTAACATTATCATACCTATAAAATTTCCAAAATGATGTAGTTTAGGGTCTAAAATCGTAGAAAAGTCAATATTTCCCTTAAAAGTAAATCCCTGAAAACTGTCCCGGAGGGACCAATGACCGACCCAACGGGTCGTGACAAAATACCACAAATTGTGGTATTGAGTCGTCGAGTCCACTGCTTCATCACATGCCTCGGATCCTTAACACAACTTGTCAGGACGAGTCGTTACTTCAAAGGAAAAGTCGTTACTTCGATCGTAGTCAACTCCTTTATCGAATCTGACTTTCCTTCTCACGAGCCTCACCACAACTCGTGGTGGCTTCCAACGAGTCGTGGTCTTCTCCCGTCGCCCCGCACTGGAACCTTCAACCCACGAGCTACGACTTGAAACAATGGGTCGTGCCTCCTCACCACGAGTCGTGGGATGGCCCGTTGTTTCTCCTTCAGTCTAACCCAGCCCTTCCAACGAATGGTGACAAGGACTAGTTGTTCCCTAAAAAGAGTCATTACACCATCCGTTGCTTCCACTGCTCCCCTGAACTTCCCAAACCACGACAGCTTGTGACGACTCATGGTACCCTACCATGAGTTGTAGGATCTCCCGTCCTGTGATATTTTTCCCAGTTTTCTACACTTTACAAATTTAACTCCCAAGTCTATTCTTAGGCCAATCCGGAGTATTACACATGAGCCTCTCTCAAGTCATCTACCTCCGGAACACATAGTCGGCCTTGATATTAGAGTACACATGTGCCTCTTGGGAGAAAACCTCCACTTTCTAATTTTGGCCTGCTTCCTTCAACTTGACCATAATGGGATCCTTGTCTTACCTATCTTTAACTTCTGACACCAAGAAAGTCTCTGCACTATTTTGCATGATAACACCACTTTCTGTTGAATCACTAAGGTGAACCCAAGCGAGCGAGCCTATGAACATCTTTTACCAACTCCTTCCTCATCCTCAACATGGGGCACACTCTCTATGGACAACCTACTAAGAGCATCCACCACTACATTGGCCTTACCTGGATGGTAAAGGATACTCATGTCATAGTCTTTGAGAAGCTCAAGCCATCTCCTTTGTTGAAAATTCA
Source organism: Datura stramonium (assembly GCA_018107945.1). Lineage (NCBI taxonomy): Eukaryota > Viridiplantae > Streptophyta > Magnoliopsida > Solanales > Solanaceae > Datura > Datura stramonium. Next base: position 31,901 of record JACEIK010002171.1, on the reverse strand, counting down.
AGTCCTTCTGAGCAAACAGATACTGAAGAATCTTTGATCTATGAACACATTCACATGCACCCCATACAAATAGTGCCTCCAAATCTTCACGGAAACCACCACCGCTGGTAACTCAAGGTCATGCTTTGGGTAATTATTTTCATGAGTTTGAAGCTGTCTTGAGGCATAAGCAATGAGCTTCCCATGCTGCATCAATACACACCCAAGGCCAATCCTACAGGCATCACACTACACCACAAAGCCATTTTTGCCCTCTAGAAGGGTGAAGATCATAACAGAAATAAGTCGATCCTTTAGCTCCGAAAATCTCCTATCACATGCATCAGACCACTACAATTTGACCTTCTTCTGGGTAAACTTAGCAATGGTACAGCAATGGCTGAAAATCCCTCCATGAACCTTCTGTAGTAGCTAGCTAAGCCCAAAAAGCTCCTAATGTCAATAGGAGTGACATGTTTAGGCTAGTTCTTAACTACCTCAATCTTTTGAGAGTCTACCTATACACCCTAACTACACACCACATGGAATAGAAATGCAACTGACTGCAACTAGAACTCACACTTGCTAACCATAGCAAAGAGATGACAATCCTTAAGAATGTTCAACACAATCTTCAGATGGGCAGCATGCTCCTCCTTACTTTGAGAGTATATGAGGATATCATGTATAAAGACGATGAACATATCCAAATAATGCTTGAACACCCTATTCATCAAATCCATGAAAGCTACAAGAGAATTTGTTAGTCCAAAATACATAACTACAAACTCATAGTGACAGTACCGAATCTAAAAGGTTGTCTTCAGAATGTCGCTCTCCCTAAACCTGAGTTGGTGGTAGCCCGGCCTAAGGTATATATTTGAAAATCATTTATCACCCTGAAGCTAATCCAATAAATCATTAATCATGGAGACGGGATACTTATTCTTAATTGTGACCTTCTTCAACTGGCAGTAATCAAAATACATCCTGAGAGAACCATCCTTGTTTCGAACAAAGAGGACTGGAGCACCTCATGGGAACTTACTAGACCTGATGAAACCCTTATCATAGAGATCCTTTGACTGTTCCTTCAACTCTTTTAGCTCACTGGAGCTATTTTGTACGGAGGAATTGATATGGGTTGCGTATCAGGGATAAGGTCAATACCAATGTCAATCTCCCGCTCGGGAGGGACTCCAAGTAGATCATCTGAGAATATTTCTAGATACTCACATACTACGGAGACATACTGAAGAGCTGAGGTTTTGGACCTAGAATTCTTAACCCGAACTAAATGATATACACAACCCTTGGATATCATATTTCTAGGCTTAAGATAGGAGACAAAGTGACCTACAGGAACTGCTAAATTCCCTTCCACTCTAAGATAGGTTCATTTGAAAAACCAAAACTCTACTTATCGAGTTATGAAATTAATGGAGGTATAACATGAATACAACTAATCATACCAAAGATAACATCAAAGTCTATCATATCTAACTCTTCTAAGTCGGTTGAGGTGACTTATAATGAACTAGGACAGAGAAATTTCTGTATACCCATTGAGCTATAAATGACTCATCAATAGAAGTAGAGAGTGAGAAGAGTTTTCATAAAATTTTGGAATTGACACCAAAATTAATAGCAACATAAGGAGTCACGAAGGATAATGTGTCCCATAGATCTAGCAATCATAAACATCAAGATGAAAAACTCGTAACATACAAGTGACCACGTCTGGTGAGCTCTCCTGCTCTTGGCGGGATGATAGTGCATAGATCCAATTCTAGTGCTGCCATCCACTGGCACTAGAAGATGCGCCTTACTAAGATGGGCAAGCTATTGGAGTTGCTGAAGGAGTGGTAGTTGGGGCACGTCCTCTACTGTCACCCTGTCTGGCTGATGGGAAATCCTTGAGTCTGTGTCCTGACTTCCCTACCCAAAGCAAGCATCTAAGTTATACAAGTCGAGAAAGCGCGCTCCCCTGACATGCTCCTCTGACCTCTGGATCCTGATGCTCGACCTCTTTGGTCGCCTCTAGGCCTAGATGGGACGCTGGTTGATAATAGAATTGGGCTGATGACCTCTACTGAGACTGTGAGTGATGTCCTCCACCAATCCTCTGTTGGGAGTACACAAAGTTTCCTGTCCTAGCTCCCTTTGTCTCCCTGTCCTTCTCCTTCAACTTATCCTCCTCAATTTGTTGAGCATGAATCATTAGTCAAGAGTTATCCATATTGCAGATAAGCAAAGTGGTCTAGAACTCTTTTACCGCTAAGTCAAAGAATCCCGATACAAACTGCTCATATGAGCCCTCGGATCATCAACCATCTCTGCAGCATACTTAGACAGCTAAACGAACTTCAGGGAATACTTCTGAAATGACATGTTTTTCTACTTTAAGTTGAAGAATTCTGCCACCTTTGCTTCTCTCATCCCTCAAGGAAAGAATCTACCTAAGAAAATTTTCACAAACTCATCCCAGTCCATAGGAACTGCTCTTGCCCTACAACTGTCCTTCTACTACCTAAACCATATATGTGCTATCCCCTTTAGCTGATATGAGACCAAATCCACACTCTCCTCTCCAAAACTCCCCATATTATGGATGATCTTCTGGATCTCCTCCACAAACTCTTGTGGATCTTTGTCCACCTTAGAACCATGAAACCTTGGAGGGTTCATTCTGGTGAAGTCTCGCACTCTCGCTACTGCAGCACCCCCATTAGGATTCACAAATGCAATTGCCTACCTATTGATTTGTGCTCATAGCTTGGGCCAACATCTGAAAGGTTGCCCTAAACTCATCATGAGTCACCTACTCATTCAAAGGATCCACTAGAGTTGGTGGGTCTAGCTGATGCCCATCTCCATTGCCATTTCTCCTTCCATTGACTCTATGAGGAGGCATTTTCTAAAAATGCGTATAACACAAGTTAGAAGAATAGAGAGAGTTGAACTTCATCGCATGACATAGATCATGAAAGAAGGGAAGTTTTCTAACACATTTCGTAGCCTCTTCCTCATAAGTGTGGCGCACTTCACACACATGAAAATACTCTACTTAATGCGACTTTTAGACACCCTAGGACGCACCTAAACCTGAGGCTCTGATACCAAGTTTGTCACAACCCGAGCATAGACCCCGGACATAACACTAGACCTAGAACTACGAATGGCTCCAAGCTAACCCATGACAGATGCATAACATAATCATGGACATACCTAAGCGAATATTGAATACATAGTATAAGGAATAAGTGAAAGTCTAAGATATTATGAAACATTAAAACTAAGACAACAAGTCAAACAAGTGAAATATCTACACATCAAGTCTGAAAAAGTCTCTATTCATGAGATGAGCTGCTGGGACAGGCCCCAAACTAACTTGGCTAAGTCTAAAACCTAAATGATGTAAAATAATAACATAGAGCTAACTTAATTTCCTCAAATAATGAGGACTCACCCAAAGCTAGAGATGGGTTGACTAACACAAAGGCGAATCTAATGATGAGTAAAATGATATACAATAAAAGTATGCAGTCAGTGCATGGAATGTACTAAATATGTATGATAAGTAAAACATGATAGTAAAATAGTATGCTAAAATCATGAGTATGAGATAGTCTAAAATATAAGATTTTGATCGTAATCTAAATAAAATGGCTCAAGGTGTTAAAACTGAATCATAAAGCCGGACATGACTGAAACCATAAGTAAAATCTCAGCAAGTGCATATTGAACCAAAATATCATAACTTATAATATCATGAGGCATAAATATGAATGTGTAGAAAATCGTGTAATAGTGGAAAATATTATAACTGACTTACCAAAGTGAGCATACATAGAGCTCAGTTTGTAACCCTAACTAGGAGGTGTGTTCATACCTTGCAGTTGGTATGAACCATGAAGGCATGTTATCACTCAGGAGTCTAGTAGTGTAAGAAAGACACTCTCAACTAACGAGGACTCCTTAGGCTAGGGGTGAGGGAGACACTCTCAACTTGCGAGGACCCCTCATCCTACGGTGGCACATAGTTATGGGACTTGGGTTGTCTAGAGCCTTTATTCGCTCGGTGTTAAATAATACTCCCAAAACATATATAGCGCTCATTTAATAATCATGAAACATACTTGGTTTTTTATGAACTAGTTTAAATCATGATATTCAAAAATTACATAACATAGATGCACTATCCATGAAAACAATACCAAAGATAGGCCATTATACATAAGCTTGAGATCTGTGAAATTCATGCATAATTGGGTAAATCATCGTAACTTGAAAGTAGAGATTAATGAGATTATATGGTAGAACACATGCAATTATAGTCGTAAATCATAGTTTAGATCATAAGAGAATCAAAATTAAAGGAGATCATAAAGTTTTTATCAAATTGGGCCTAATCCTAAAATTTCAATAAAATCATAATAGGAGACTTGAATTTATGTAATTGAGATTGGATTGGGTATCAGGGTGGAATAAACACCCCATTTATGACCCTACATACCTGGCTTGAAGAGTTCCTTGACTTGATTTGGAGACCCAAGAGAATTTGAGAAGAAGAGGATGAAGAACCCTAGCTTTTCCCTAAGATATGATTTCCAACTTTCAATGTTTGAAATGAATTAGGGTTTAGGCTAAGTAAAATCCTTTAATACACCCCTTAAGAAACCAAAATGACTCACTTAGGATTAAAATCTTAGGAAGTTATAGGGATGCCCTAAGGAAATCATATTTAAAAAATACCCGACAATGACAACGAGCCACATCATGAGTCATTGGTTGTCACCATGACTCATGGTGAACATCCATTGCTTAGCCCCAAAAATTTCCATTTTATAATCATTCATGCCACGACTCGTCAAAATGAGTCATTACCTAAACCTACAGTCCATTACTTCTCTCATGGTCATAGTAGTCACACTTGTATAGCTTTTGAAACACATCCATTGGGTCATCCTAATAGCTCGTTAAAAGTAATAATGACTCGTCTTGACACTCGTTAGATCTAGAGGAAAGTTTCAGCAATTCCAGGACCTCCTCAGGACGGGTCAACCAACAACCTATTGGATCATATAATGACCCGTTCCTTGGGTCTTTTTGTGGTCTGGTGCCAATCTTTTCTGGTTATCTACTTTATATCTAGAATCTAATCTTAGGGAATTTTTGGGTATTATATTCACCAACTTCAAGACTTCCTTAGGATGGGTGAACAAACAACCCATCAGACCAAACGATGAATTGTAGCTTAAGTTATTACGACTGGACCCCTTCATGATCTTCTCCTCATCATGACTTATATAATGGGTTGTTGGTGTCACTATGAATTGTCACACGAGTCGCTTTGAGTCATTTTTGTTGGTTCCCTGCTTAATTCCATTCCAAACTCTAGTGTATGATCTTAGGGACTTTTGGGGTATTACATCTCTATGGGGTCGATACTAGGACTTCACTTTCTATATTACTTGTATGACTACACATAATTTCATATGAGTTAACTGCAACAACCCCTTACAAACTTCTTTGCATAACATGATACCGCAAAAAGGGTTCAACATTAAAAAGGGTCTCTACTATGCTTCCTCATTACCAAAGAGTTAGTTAGAGCAAACTGGTGTTGGTAAAGGGAATTATTTGAAGGCATTACTTCACTTTTATGGATGGCTCTCCAAAGAAATTTTTTTACTATTATAGAGTTATAAAGTGGGGAATTGCAATGACAACTAAATGTGTACTTCATGAAACTCAATTGGAAGAGAATTTTGACCATATGTTCTTTACTTTCCTATACCAACCACTTGCAGTACTTTTTAATGATGTGATTAGGGGCTCACAGACCATTAATGAGTTGGGATCATGAAGCACTATGGCTAGCCCAAATGATCAACAATAGCAGATCTAGAGCTTGCATTCTAGAGTTTTGTTTTATAGCAGTTGTGTATCATATTTGGGCTGAGCATAATGGTTTAAGGTTTTTAGATCTGAGAATTAATTGCACATGCAAACTGAAATTTATCACCATTCAACAATACCTTGAAGGGAAATGATAGAGTAAATGGAGAAATCAACTACAAGAACTACTAGGATATCTTGTTTAGTTGGTTGTTTTTATTTGTTATAATTAGTTCTTTGAATCTGGAGTAATAGGTTTTCTTTTAGTAATTGACTCTGAGTCCTAAAGAGTTAGTTGTTTCATAAAGACAACACTTTTTTTTGAATGAAAATATACCTTCTGAATAGCATCCACCTTCGTTCCTCTATCATTCTCGTTCTAGGCTCTAGGCTCTAGGCTCGTTCTAACATACACCTTCGTTCCTCTATCATTGATATAATTTATAATCATATATTTTGTTTGCATATGTCAATATGGTTAGAGCATCCAACCCAATGACATTCAAGGGGGCAAGCCTCATCATTTCATCCTTCTACTAAGAAGAGGGCAAGTACCAGAGATGGCTCAAGCAATTGAGCCGCAACATAGCATGCTGACTAGTCTCCTTATCCAGCGAAGATTTATGGTTGTAAGTGGGTGAAAGAATGTGGAAAGAAGTTGTTCAAGAATGTTAAGCTTTAGAAGTATGATTATGAGATAGTTGTAGATGAGGAGAAGTTAAGGGAAACATACCTTCAAAATTGGTAGTAGATTTAGAAGTTAATGCTCAACTTCGTGTTCGAGCAACCTAGAGAAGTAAACATCAATCTTGTTCAGGAGTTTTAAGATAATTGATACTTGAAAAATCTCGATACGCTGCCAGTGAGAAGAAAGTTAGTTGATTTTTTTATGGTGCTTTGTGCAGGTTTTTATGTGCATAGATATGCCATCTGAGCCATTGGTAGCGGTTGTGACACACCTATTCAACCTCGAGATTAGGCATTTATTTTGTAGGGCCAACTCCACTACTTAATGGGGTTGCATTAAGAAAGATGACAACCATGGCACACTACTATTTGCTAAGTTTTAGAAGGATGCTAAGGTGTGATTGAAGATATTAAGCTCAAGATTGCTGCTTAGACGTCACCTCACACATGTGATGAGGGATTAGGTATATGTGATATACATATTGATTACTAGGAAACCTATCAATGTGGGTTATTTGATATCACACCCCGGGTCTAAACCTTAGGCATTGACCTGCACTCAGAATACAAAGTGATCCAAGCATACCCTTAGTCTAGCTTACTATCAATTGAGAATACAATAACCAAAAAAGTTTGTGACGCTGAACTGAACTCCCAAGTATAGTGGAAGTAATAAGTGTATGGGCTCAATATAATAAAGTAAGATTTATTAACTGCAATTGAAATCAATGTTATAAAGTAACACTATGTCATGACCCGAATGGAGGCCCACATCGCAACATGGGACAAGGAGCCCCGATAGACCCCAAGTCAACCCATGGCCTGAACATACATCTAACTAAATCAATAAGACTGAAGAATCAACATAATAATCTTAGCAGAAGTCTGAAATAAACATAATATCAGAATACACAATCTAAAGTTGAATACACCCTTTTGTCTGAAAAGTCTCTAAACATGATGAGTTGATGGAACAAGACCCCAACTAACTCAAATAAGACGGAAACTAAAATTACATAGAGAAATTTGAATAAGAATGGTCCTTGGGAGATGAAAACTCACCAATAAGCGTAAGATGTTAACTCTGGAGACGGGCTATGAATGGGGCTGAGCATGAGTGTCGGGTCTTGTATCACGAAACGATACAACATAGAGTATGCGGTCAGTACGTGGAATGTACCGAGTATGCAAGGTAAGTAAAACCTCTTAAATAAGTAAAACCTTTAAAGACATGCATAACGAAAAACATAAACAATAAGAATCTGAGAGTACGGCTTGGATGCATTCTTTCTAAAATCAGGATCTCATCATAACATAACATCATAACTGAATCGATTGACTCAAAGCGAAAATTTGATAGTCCTGAGTAGAACTAAACATTGAGTCAAACCTGCTTTAGAACATATATAGATATATAAATCTCATGAATTATGAACATGCATAACTGAAATCATGAGGAACAATGGGAGATTCGTCTTTTAACTGACATACCATGATAGAGCTTATGTAGTCTCAACTATCACACTCAAGTGGGTAGAGTCGTCCAAAGCCTTTCTAGGGCTAAGGACGATACCATGATATCGATATCAAGCTCGCGGTCCAATAGGGCGGGGGATAGCTCACAAGGGAGGTCCCGAACTAATATATATA
>JACEIK010002170.1:201960-222316 GCA_018107945.1 Datura stramonium | reverse complement strand
ACCACAACCCGTTAGGTCACCTAACGAGTCGTTCTCTGACTCCTTCTGAGGCAAGTTTCTGCTGGTTTGCTGCTGAGCTCCATCTAACCCCGGGGTCTAATCTCGAGGACTTCCGGGGTGTTACAATATCTCCCCATTGGGAACATTTGTCCCCGAATGTTGACTAAACATGCAGGAGGCGGGAATGAGACCAATCAATCAATCACAGCTAAAACCAATGAAGCATCAGACTTGGGGCTGATCTTACTCATCCGGACTGAGTATCTAACTCGATCATGCATGCTATGGCAAAAGAGAGAGACCGAAGGACATAAAACAAACATAGGACTAGATAGAACACTGAAAAGAATTCTTCCCCTTTAACTAACACTGAACTCGCATGGACTGAGCCTTCGCTCTTAAGTCACTTTCTGCTACAGGGTTAGAATTCACAACATCCGGTCTAACTTCATTTAAAGGTCTCATAAGCACGAATCATTCCTGACATCTAAAACTGAGCACATACATGAGATAACCTGGGTCTGCTGAGCTACTACACATATTCTAGAGACTGAGTTCGAGCTGATCATACTGGGAAACATGAATTAACACACATAACTGATTCATAACACGGGAGTGAACCTAGAGGATTCGTGAAATACGATCGGCATCGCTGTCTAAAACGATTATCTATAATCTGCTGGAAGTCCGCACATAGGGATAGGTATATCTCAGTTTCAACTGAACTATCAAGAAATCATTTGACCCTGAAGGGGTCGACTTATCATGGCCGTTAGGATTTGAACTCCCCTACCATCAAATCCAAGATCCGACTAGGCTCACATACTTACCATCTCCCCCTTGGCTTTAAGCCATCATTTTAAGGCTCCTGAATCTTTCTCAAGATTGGGACTAATTCACTAACTCCTAACTCCCCTTTTGTCACCTCTAACCATCACAGCCAGCCTTGCAATAACAACTATTCACATCACGCACTGACAACCTCTTCTCAACAAGAAACACAAGCTCCTTATTGAATTCTGGGGTTCTAAGGCTAGCAACAAAGAGTCATGCAAGATTCACAACATACCTGTGGCCACTACTGTCGACTTGCCATTATCCTGGTGTGCTGTTCTGGCATAGGAGCGGTTTTGACGACGTCCGTCACCTGGGCTAGATGATGCACCCTGCTGAAATGGGCGGGCTATCGGAGCTACTGAAGAGATGGTCGAGGATCTACTCTCGCCTCGCTTTGCCGCTGCACAATCTTGGTGCTTATGGCCTGACTGGCCGCACCAAAAACAAACATCTGATCCAGCCATACACTCTCCCAAGTGGTGCTTCCCACAGCTGGTACACATTGGATATGTAGTCTCCCTTGCTCTGGGTCTGTACGGAGCACTGACTGTTGAAAATGCTGGGGCTGTCGACTTTTTCCGGGGAAGTGAGCGGTGTCCACCACTCGTCCTTGGCGAAGAGGACTCTCAATCTCCTCTCCGGGCTCTCTTGGCCTCTCTCTCCTTTTCCTTCACTTGCTCCGCCTCCATTTGTTGCGCGAATATCACCGAACGTGAAAAGTCTATATCCCTGTGCAACATGGCAGTCCTGCCCTCTTTAATCAAGGAGTCTGACACTCCATTCACGAACCTGGTCACTCAGGCCCTCTGGTCCGCTACCATCTCGGGGGCATACTTGGATAACCGGGTTAATTCCAACGCGTACTCTTGAACTGTCATGTCATTCTGTTTCAGATTGATGAATTCCGCCGCCTCAGCCTCCCTCAACTCTCTAGGGAAGAACCTGTCCAGGAACGCAGTCTTAAATTCATCCCAACCTAAGGGGCCTGCTCCAATCCCACGACTGTCCCTCCACTAAAAAAACCATATATACGCAACTCCTTTTAGCTGGTAGGAAGTTAAGTCTGCGCTCTCAATTCCCGTTACACCCATGATGTGAGTAATCTTCTAAATCTCTTCCAAGAACTCATACGGGTCCTCGTCTAACTTTGACCCCAAGAACTCGAGTGGGTTCATTCGAAGAAAATCTCTCACCTTGTTGCCGCTAGATTACCGTTCTGGGAAATACGAGCCATAGCTTGCTGGTTAATCTGGGCAATCACGGCCTGTGCCAACATATTAAGAGTCGCCCAAAACTCAGCATGGGTAACATAGTCGTCCATCGGGCTCGCCGGGGCTGGTGGTACCTGCCGGCGATCATAATCCCCTATCCAATCAATTCCACCAAAAACATAAAAGACATGCATATTTTACACTCAAATATTCAAGCCCATGAACTCTAGTTTATTCTCATCATGTCTATAAATGGCACATTCAAGTTCTTAGGGATAATCGTAGAATCTTCGCATATTAAATATGGATGCAAGAAATTTGCGATAATTGAGTGAGAAATAACAAGGCCTTATTAAGAATTCAAGCCATATATGAAGAATATTCAATAACTCCACATTTTTCATCACCCAACACATATTTCAAGGTAACCCAATTATTTTACAGCATACTTAACTCATAATCACAATAGATCTTGGAATTTAGAGAATTATAGAAGAATTCGCCATCAATTTAAAAACCCTAGGTCATGCTCTTCTAGTATAATTGAAGATTGGGGCATTTTGATAAAACATTTGGGGCACAAGGATGAAAGATTATCCTTGTTGAAAGACCCGCATACCTGCTTCGAAGAATTCCCCGCTTGCACTTAAACTTGAAGCCTTTGGAAGAATCCCTTGAAATCCCTTGAGCCTTGGGAGAGAGAGAAAGAAGGTTTGGGGAAGTTGCTTCATGAAGAATGAGGGTTTAGGCTAGATATCCCTTTAAAACATCCCATACTAAGCTCAAAACGACACGGTTTAGAAGTTAAAAGCATAGGAGTTTACAGAAATGCCCCTGGAACAACACAGGAAAAAGTCACCCTGCCAGTCCCCACGAGAGACTCCACAGGTCGTGGGGACGACTCGTGGAGTACACTGGATGCACCCCCTCCTTCAGCTCTTCTCTCCCCACGGATCACTTGACGAGTCGTTAGGTGAGCGACGACTCGTCCCCCTCACCCGTCATCACCACTGCCTCGGGACCCATCCTTGACTTCCACCCTTCACCCGACGATCAACTCAACGAGTCGTTGCTTGGAAGGATGACTCGTTAAGTCGTCTGTGGTCACTAAGCTCCCCCCCCCCCACACACACAGTTTCTCACGGGTCAGACCACGACCCGTTAGGTCACCCCTAACGAGTCGTTCTCTGACTCGTTCTGAGGCAAGTTTCTGCTGGTTTGTTGCTGAGCTCCATCTAACCCCGGGGTCTGATCTCGAGGACTTCCGGGGTGTTACAAGTATACGATTAAATATTCTTGTTATTACAGGCCATAATACACACACTGGCAAGTGTAACTGAGAAACTGGGGAGATTCCAGAGAAATTTCTTGTGTGATACGCAATTACGCATGATGGGACAAAGTATTTTAATTTGGTGAATTGGAACGCGGTCGCATCTCCAATCAGGTATACAGGGTTCATGTGAAAGATTTGAAGGTTTTCAAGGAAGCATATATGGAGGTGAATGAAGACATGCCTATCGATGATAATGATTGCGGACAAATATTATACATTGGATGGGGGTTGGAATTGCTAAGATCAATATCCCCTACGGATGTAACTTATGGAAGAGCATCATGAAGGGGTGGAAGGACTTCTACAATAGCACCACATTTGAAGTTGCAATGGAAATAGAGTAATCTCTTGAAGGCACATTAAATATTACATACACATCTGTTCATCACATTTCGAGCCAAAGGGAAGCAACAATTCATCAATTGCTCAGAGTTCAAGAATGAAAGGTAGTATGAGAACTTAGGTTTTGGAGAACTTGCAAGATTGGGAGGTAGGATAATTTCAAAGGTAGATGGAAGGTTACAAGCACAATGTCGTTCAGCCAGAACAGGTCACATGGAAGTGTAAAGGCAAGACAATGACATTTTCTCTGTAAAGTCATTTTACCATATGCTACTCCAGGGGCAAACAGATTTGTGATTCTCATACCTATATGTGGATGCCAAAAGCTTCAAGGAAGGTTTGCTTGTTCACATGGATAGTGATGAGAGGTGGGATCCTGACGGCAGGCAAATTGAGGAAAAGGGAACAATAAATGTCAGTTGGTGCTTCATGTACAAGAGTCCGGGGAAGACACAAGCCACTTATTAGTGCACTCAAAGATCGCAAGCCATCTATGGTATTTATAAAACATTGCTGGAAACAGTGAAAAGGAGTGATGCACAGTTGGACATGCAGCAGGAGGAGAGGCAGGGCATGAGATGTGCCGCTGACTCTCATGGGGGTACTTTAGAGGAAGAGAGCTTTTGAAAAGGAAGAACATGACTTTGTTAAGTTTAGGGTTTGTCTTTTATTTTTTGTGTTAACTTGTGGAGCACTCACGAAGTTCCCATACCCGTAGTTGGTTGAATGTCTTTCTTTGATAACCGTAATTTTTATTTAGGCTTTCTACTTTTCGGTATACCTCTTGTAAAAAAGGTTTTCCCCATAACATCAATAAAATATTACTTTCATTTACAAAATCTCAAAATCGAGATAATGTTGGCTCTAAATATTTGCAACTTATCATGAATTTTGTTTAATTACTCTTTCTGCTATCGTTGAATACCTTCTTATCATGAACTTGTCTCTGGTCTGCTCTGCAGCATGGGTTTCTTGAGGAACCCTTGTGCATTCCTTCGGGTGCTTGGAACTGCATTAGACATATCAGGTAGCAGATTTATTTTATTCTCAGCTGGCTATGAACCTTTAGAAGCAGCAATTGGCTCTTACGTCAAGAAAGCATTACAAACAAAATGGAGGAATGAAGGAGTTTCTCTTTTTGGAGGCCGACTCTTTTGTTTCTCTGGGTGAGTTCTTTATACTGGACCCACTTGAGTCTTTAATAATTCTAATAGAGGGAATATTAAGTCTACAATTATGCTTTGGAGTATTTTTTTGATCTAAAAGATGTGCAACAGACCATTGTTTTTCATTTTCTTATAACAAATGGTTGTAAGTTATTGCAATACTTTATCTTAATCTCCATGTTTAGGATTAAAAGTAACAGTTAGCTTACTGTTAGAACATCATACACAGTTGTTCTGGTAATTGAGATCTGGTTGTTTTTCTCCAAGTTCCATCCCATACAACTGGCTGTTTCCAAGGTGTGCTGCTGCAATTCATCACGGTGGAAGGTTCGATGTGTTCCATTTTTCTTTTCCCATCCTTTGTTACTCTTTTTCTACCTCCAGTTACTCTCTCTCTCTCTCCTCACTCTATGTGAGGAATTATGCTGTTAACCATTGTGCACCTTTTCTTGTTATTAATGTGTTTGCTTCCCTGTGGGTGTCAATATCCCCAGTGGATCCACTGCTGCTGCTTTACAGGCTGGAGTTCCTCAGGTTTGTTTCATCATTGAGTTTCTGCAACTTATGGCAATCTCTGCAGCCTGTCAAACCCTTATTAGTTCTGGAAACAATTTTGTGTTTTTGGACAGAAAGACTTGTATTTTTAGTTTATGTGATGGACAGTGTGATACAGTGCCTTCATCTGGACCTTTAATGAGTTATTGGTATGAAGAAATTGCAAACGTGAAAGCAATTGTCTGAAAAACTTGGTATATTTGCGAAGAATCTTGATTCCTTTTCTTCTTTATAAGGTTTCAGATCTGCGGAATCTCCATTTGACTACCATCTTATTTATAATTTTTGTAGAAAGTCATTCTTGCTGGAGTAGAAATATGAGAAAGATCAATTCAGAGAAGTTATTGTAACGCCTCTGATCTGTGATTGACTTTTTGTGAGGAATAAGATTAAATCTAGCACAGGAGATTGCATCATTGCTTTTTAGCAAAATTATCATATGTTTTTTTAAATAGATTCATGTGTCAGTTGAAAATGTAGAGAACTTATATTATTGAATATTGGAATGAGATGGATCTAAATGAAGTGAAATGGATAGTGAAGATTCATATAGCAACCTGAATTAGTTTGGGATTGAGGCATAGTTGTTGTTTGTTGTAATATATTGATTAAACTGATAAAGGAAGCTTAGAAAGATTGAGATTGTCCAAGTTGAAATTTGGTACCATCATGTATATGCACTCACCTAAACTATAATTGCATTAGAAGCGAGGATGTATATTTTGATAGACTGTCAAGAAGATGTCATGGAGTGTTTCGACTTTGATGTTTGACTCGACTTTAGTTCAGTAAAGATAAATGGTCGAAAATTGGTGCAATTTCTCCTACATGATGTCTGCTTAATGTAATGACAGGTGATATGCCCGTTTATGCTGGATCAATTCTACTGGGCAGAGAGGATGTATTGGCTTGGTGTTGCCCCTGAACCGTTGAGGAGAGAACATTTGGTGCCAGATAAAGACGAGGATTTCTACATCAAGGAAGCTGCAAACATGCTTGTGAGAGCCCTGGATTATTCGCAGTCTTCTGAAGTCAAAACCCGTGCTTTGCAGATTTCTAATAAATTGGCTAATGAGGTAAGATCATATCCTGATGACGAATAAACTGAAGGTCTTTGTAATGCTACATTATAATGGTTTGCATGCTGCCGCTGCTTCCTGTCAACAGATTCAAAATGGATGTGATATATTATACAAGTATTTATTTTCTTGAAGTCCTTTTGCATATGTACAAGTGGTTTGAGTCGAAAGTAATGAGTTCAGTTAAACTCGCTCTATATCTTACCTCTGGCTGCTGCTTCGACTAATACTGTTAAAGCTACATTATAGTATCATTTGCATTCTAACGGCTACTACCATTAAGAAGAGTAATAGACAGTGTCTTTCGCTTCAGTTTAACAGTGAGATTGCTAATATCTTTCTTGGTTTTGGAAAATATCCAGGATGGAGTATCAGAAGCAGTTCGTCTCGTTAAGGAAGAACTAAGAAGTTGTCGATGATGCTAGTACTATTTTTTGGATAAAGGATGATATTACTACTGGAATTTTTGTCTTCCTGTAACAATTAAACGGCATTTCATCTGGTTTTTTCTCTTTTCTTTCCAACTTTGTACACACCCCTTTGCTTGATAATTGAACTAATATATTAAACTACAAGTTCTTATTTTCTGGGTTAAAAGAGGACACTTGGAATTGGGTTATCTTCCAGAACTCTTCCATGGAATTCATGTTTTATAATCAGATTATGTTATCAGTAAAAAAGAAAAAAGTTTCCAAAGATGATTTGAAAATTCAAAACCAAACTAAAACTCAGAAAAGTATGCCTAAATGAGAGTAAAAAAACAAATTTTAAAAAAGCGCCCACCGTGGGGCTCGAACCCACGACCACAAGGTTAAGAGCCTTGCGCTCTACCAACTGAGCTAGACGGGCTTTGTTGAGCATCCTATTGCAATTTAAAATATTAGTCAGTTACTAATAAAAAAGATTTATCATACTAGAGCTTCAACAGTATAAGTGCTCTTTATTTAAAAACTATAGGCTTGTTTGTTAGAGATTGTAGAAGTGGTGTTCTTCTGGTTCTAAATTTATGTAATTGAGGATTTTCACCGAACCAATTAGAATTTAGAGTCAAATGTGTAGGAAAAATGAAGTAGAAATGGCATCTTTTTTCTAAAATCAACTGTTGGGTTGGTGGGCTCAAATAGAGGGTGAAATAGTTTTACCTTTTGAAAAAACAGAGAATTTAGATTTAACTGTACAGTATAGTGGTCCAAAGGTCACTTGAATTTAGTTCATCTCTTGACCGAATAGTTAATTTCTTCTTTCTTTCTTTCTCTTTTTTTTTCCAACCCAACTATCTGGCAACCATTTTTTTGGACCGATTAATTTGCATCAAAATATTTTGTTTTACTAATTAAATCCTTTCTACCAAAAGGGTGTCTCTATTCTCTAATCTCGAATTCTAAATTTGCGACCACGCCATGATTTTTGGTGATAATTAATTTTTTTATTTTACTTTCTTCTTTTTAAAATAAGTGATGTTTTAATTTTTTGATTTTATTTCAAAATAAGTAGTGTTTTATATAATCAAGAAAACATTAATGATGTTCTTCCAATTTTATCATTATTTAAATAGAGAGTTTTTACATAATCAAAAAAATATTAAAGAATTACATTTTTCTCAAGATATTTATTAATAAATGAATAAAAACTCATTTTTCCTTTTAGGAATAAATAATTTCTTTAAGAAATATATCCAAGCTGAAAGTTACACTTATTTTAAAACGGAGAGGATAACTATAAAACTATATATAACTATAAAGCATTTAAAAATAAGGAACTCATTCACAAGTTTACTAGAAAAAAAGTAAGAGAAAAATAAAGGTAACTTGGCATTTCTTTTTGTAATTTTCCCTCCTACTCCCACTTTCTCTAGCTAGCTAAATCCACTGAGATGGAAAAAGCAAACATAAAATTAAAAGAATTCCGAAAACATGCAAAAATTTTGACCTTTTACTATTTTTAATTACCTGTTTATTTTATTTTAATTATTAGAAAAGATTTGGTACACTCATTAAAAAATTAATAGAGATGGTAATTTTACTAATATATCCATTAATTTTTTAAAAAAACAAAAAAAACATTTGAGATAGTCAGTTATATGAAATTGGAAATTAAATTATGATTGAAATAAAAAGTGATAGAAAAAATATTTTTAAATTTTAAAATTAATAAATATTTTAAAATAACTATTTTTAATATACATAATAATTAAAATAGAATGGAAGAAGTATTTTAATTAGCCCTCTTCTTTGACAAATAAATGGTTCAAGATTTCTAAAAGTAGTGGGTTGGTAGTTAGTATTGAATGCCTTATTTTCAATGGATATATTTACTTACCATCTGTATATTGTGATATTGTCTCTTTACCAAGAGCATTAATCCTTCCAGTACTCACCTTTTTTTTTGTTTTTTAAATATGAGTGATCAAGTTGTAAAATTTCTTTACATTATTATTAGTAATTTTTTTGTCATAATTTATATGACATGAATTGGGAAGAATTTTGGAGTACGACCGTCAGAACATTTTATTTTAATTATAAATTTGCTATAAGTATTTTAAAATAAAATTATACAAAAAATATTACAAATCAATATAGTTAAGGATTCAAATTAATTTTTTAAATATTTAATGAGTTTTTTTTATATTTATGATTTAAAAAATTATTTGACTTTTATTTCATTCATTTATTGATGTGAGATATTCTATTTTTTTAATCTTCGCGACTCAGATCCGGATAGAATTCTTTATTTGGGATCTCACCTCATCCGGTCCGATGGGTATTTCATACTCCCAGTCTATTCAATTTTTTGGGGTCACATCGGATTTGGAATTTAATATCATATCGTAAATTAATTAGGTTTTAAGCATAAATCAAACCTCAAAGAGAAATGATTGTTCAAGCTTTATAAAAAGTACTAAATTTCATTTAATCACACTAATGTGGTACATTCCATTCTATTAGTTATCCATTAATGTTTTATCATAATTTTATAAAAAAGAAGGGTTTAATTATATTAATTTAAAAATGATCTGATTGTATAAATAAATCTTATACCGAGTAAATCAAACAATTTTATAGTAATTAATGATGAAGCATGTATTGGGAAACCCATATTAGTATGTCCACCGGCCCCTTCTCTTACTTTGAAGACAGTGGTCTGTGGACCTGCACACACTGGCCACTGCTTGACCAAAATGACCAGTAAAGAATCCAAGGACCACACCCCCCATCATAATTTTCTCTATAAAATGGGAGCTACTTTGCATAACTAATACAGACAGAGTCATAATTAATATAGACTTGGTTTACTAGTACTCATAAATTTTTGTGAGGATGGATGTGTCTGGTCAGGGAAGAAGCAGTGCAATGAAAATGAAAGTAGGTGTTGGTGCTGTGTGGCCAGGTGCTGGTCTTCAGACTGAGGCGGCCGTGTATACCGTTGGAGGTTCTGTGGATGGACTTTCAATACTGTTGGTTGGCCTAAGGGCAAGCGCTTAGAGCTGGTGATATTCTTGGTAAGTAAGAATAGGTGTCCACTGCCGCTAATTTCGGGGCCATTGGACGGCCAACCAGGCCGAAATATAACTCCGTCTGCAAAGTTTATTTTGACGTGGGATTAGTGGTTGGAAATTAAATGAATAAAACCGGCTATAACCCAAACACACCCAATCCTAATTAAGCCTTGGATTGCTTTATTTGTTCTTTTATAATCTGATAACTTATATAATTAATATTTTTTATTGGGCGACTAAATATAACGTATTGTATAAAATAAATGTCTTTGAAAATATTTTGATAAAATTTTTCATGAATCAATTTGGGCTAATAGCTCAGATGGCCGCTCTTATAAGAAAGTTGCTTATTTTTAAAAAAAAATTTTTTTAAAAAAAGAGACAAGCCATGCCTTCGGCAGTAAAAATACATGTGTTTAACAAATTAAGCAAGCCTAAAAAGAAGCCTCAAACGCACTTATTTGAAAAGTATTTTTGTGAAAATACACTTAGAAGCACTTTTTAAAGTTTGGTCAAACACTAATTGTTGCTCTTAAATTTATCGATCAAACACAATCCGCTTTCTACTAAAATACTTTTTAATAAGCATTTTTGAGAAAAATACTTCTCAAAATAAGTTAATTTGAGAAAGTTCTGCACAAATGTACCATAAATATCACCAAATTTTGGATGATTTGAAATTAATTTACTTGAAATGAATGTTTAATAAATGTTTCTGGCCAATTATCAACCTAAAATTAAGAAATTAGATAAGCTTAACATTCGCGACCGATTCAAGACTCTAATAAATAGCCAGATCACCTCACTAATATATAATGGCCCAATAATAAATGCATCATTTGAATCGATTTTTTTAGATTGGGTTTCTACAGCTTTTTAACTAGTGTTTAATTCATACAGTATATGTTCTTTTCGTTATCCATAGAGTGTATATAAATGTTGAAGTAATTTACCCCAAAAAAAGTATATAAATGTTGAAGTAAACATTACTTTGGTTGTTCTACAGTCACCCAAAAAGATTTTACTTTCCCACTGTGTAATGCCAGTGACATTAATAATAATATCTTTGAGGCATATATATATATATTTGAGTGCTGTAACTTTATTGCAGTTTATGATAATTACTGCAACCTACCAAGAGTAATTTTTCACCAACAGGGGTCCATTGAGAGACATGCTGCATAATTACATTTATGTTGCCAACCACCTCTGATTTCATACAAGATTTCCGTGTCAGCCACAATTATTTCACTCGCACCACGGTGCAACATTAGTACTGTAGTGTAGATTAACTAATGTCAAATTGGCCATTATTTTTTACTTCAAATTAATCTTAATTTTTTTAATTTTTTTTAAATATTAAAAATTCTATGTACTCGTTGTGATTGAAGCATTCAACTACCTGTCGGGTGGGGCGCACAACGTGGTGGCGGTGAACAAAGATGGGTATAACAAGTGCAGCAATGCCAAGAGGCGCCAAAGTGTACAACAAAGGGGGTGACAAGGTCAAGCTAGTGAAGGGACAGAACTATTTCATCTGCAATTTCCCCAGTCACTGCGAGTCTGGAATGAAGATTTCTGTCTTTGCCATGTGAAACTAAACCTATCATCTACTGTTGTTATAGTATTTACTTAGAACTTTCTATGATGTGAGCTTATGTTGGTTGGTGTACCACTACTCTACTACCATATATATATTTATGGAAAATAATGGTTTAATCTTGAACTTTTTGGAACTTCTATTGGAATTTTTGCCGATATTTTCAAAATCTTGAAACCGCACCGAATGAAATTATTTTACCTTTCAAAATCAACTTTGAACTTTGTAGCTTTAAAAATTCATCAATTATAATGATGGAATTTAAGATTTAATTTTAAAAAAAAAAAGTTGATAAATTGAGAAATAAGGAAGAAGGAAGAAATAAAGGAGAAGAAGAAGAAGAAGGAAATAATTTTTTTAAATAAAAATTCATCAATTGAGAAGTTTGTAAACTTTAGTTTACAAAGAAGAATTTAGTAAATTGAAAAATAAAGAAACGGAAAAGGAGGAAGAAAAAAGAAAAAGAAATAAAGAAGAAGGAAGAATTTTTTTTTATTTATTTAAATATATTATGTTTTTTTAATTATGTGTTTATTTTTGTATTTTAATTAAATTACATGTTTTTTTTGTTTTTTTAATTTAAAATATTAAATACTTATGGGAGATAAATTTCTCTTCTATTAATCCCTAAATTATTCGCAACGAAATATGGGAGGTGAAACAAGCATCGATTATATATGAGAATTTCGTTTCAATTTTCGCTCGATTTTTGAGTCTTTATGGCACTATAACAATTAACAACCTCAATCCACCTAATATTTTGCTCCTTAAAATTTATAAGCTTATGCAATTAACAAGAATTGAGGTGACTCTACCGCCCATGTTGTGTATTAAACTTTACTTATTCATGAAATATTTTATATTTTTGTATTTGATTAATAGAAATCTAATATTGATTTAATATCTTGATGGGCCATAGGTATTAATTTATTGGATCTTGAAAATTGGATTTATTAGTATTGAACACATATGATATGATTAATTGAGTAGGTTAAATATAAGGTATAAAATTTAGATTTTCTGACATCCAAAAATTCATAATGCTAAATCCAATATCCAATCCAAAAATCATAAATTTTAAAAATAAATTCAAATTCAATCATAATCTAAAATCCAACTCAAATATTCAAAAATTGAATTTCAATTTGAATTTCGGATTTGACCAAACTTTACCCACCCATAACGAGAAGAGTTATTTTTTGGGAGGTTACATAATACAACTTATTAAAATTATAATTACAAAAGTTACAACTATTTTCTTAATTACATAATATACAATATATATACATTATACATAGTTAAATGCATAAAAATTATAAATATGGTATTTTTTTATAAATGACATAAGTATTAATTTCTTTCATAATTCTAAGTAGATTAAATATGGTAAAATTTTAATATGTATTATTATATTTGACAATTATATCCTAAATATAACATGTATTATATTTTTTAAAAAATTATTAATATTATCCTCATATTCATCATCCACAATTTTTTTTCTTTTCCTTTAGTCTTTCACATATAAACATTATGAATATAATATATATTAGACAATTGCTAATTATATTATAATTGTATATTAATATATTATATTATATAATTGAAGCATATATGTGCATCTATTTTTTATATTATGCACAATTTTTATACTAAAAATTTAACATAATACATATACTAAATATGTATCAATATTATATTTTTTAAAAAAAATTATTCATATTATTCTCACATTCTTAATCCATAAATTTTTCTTTTACTTTACTTTTTCTACATAAAGCATTATGATATACTTATTAGACATTTTATACTATATATTATATTATACATATGTGTATCAATATATTATATTACATATTGAAGTATATATGTGTATCTATTTTTATATCACAATTTTTATTAATACATAAATACCTTTTGATGAACCTTTGTATTAATTCCCACTTATTCAAGTATCTTAAAATATTTGACGAAATAAAATAAATTTTTAATAAATCACAACCGATTTATTAAAAAAAAGGAGAAGAAAGGATTCTGGGAAATCAAATAAAATGGAAGAGAAAGAGGGATTTTGAATTTTTGAAAAACAAAATAGAGAAGATAGAGAAATCTTGGGAAATCAAAAAATGGAGAAAAAAAAAGGGCTTATAGGAATTTTTTGAAAAAAATAAATATGGAGAAGATAGAGGAATTTTGAAGAATTTTAAAATTTCTGCAAAAAAGATAAAGCATAGGCAAGAAAAGAAAAAGATAGTCTTGTAATTTCATGAGTTGGTCTTCCCATTTGTCCCAGACTCCTTTAAATGATACCAATATTCTTTATCGTAGTATTTTGCCTCATTCATGTAAATGGATTCATATAACAATTCTTATTGTTCTTACTTTCATGCTCATGTTTACTGCTATTTATCTTTATTTTGTACCGCAACTTAGCCTAGATGCAAGATTGATTTCACATTTATTATCTTGTAGTATTTTTTTCTTCTTATTTTTCTATTTTTATTTTTTTTCGCTTCCCACATTCCTACTCTTTATCCACATACATAATATTGAATTGCCTCTGCTTTTACTAGTATAACTTTAGCGAAGTTTCAATGTCATTTACGACCTTTTAAAAGTTTGTTTAATAGTTCTCTGTGTTAGAATACACATAAGATTTTTTGTTGTTGTTAGTATCAAGCACGTATAATTAATCCA
Organism: Datura stramonium; assembly: GCA_018107945.1. Taxonomy (NCBI): domain Eukaryota; kingdom Viridiplantae; phylum Streptophyta; class Magnoliopsida; order Solanales; family Solanaceae; genus Datura; species Datura stramonium. The sequence goes on along the minus strand of JACEIK010002170.1, from coordinate 207,997 downwards.
ACATTATTTCATACCTTTAGTTTCCCTATAAAAAGTCGTAAGTCTGTGTACTTGGATATGTCGATTGTTTGGATGAATATGGGCTGCACATGTTTATGAGTTATGCCGTTGGCCATGTATTCGACCTTGAGGTCTACTGCAAATAATTTAAGTGTTCTCTTATTTTGCTATAGCTATACGGATGTTTCTCGACACTTTATTAGATAGATACCAAAAGCCTAAGTTCTTTTATCCTACTAAATGTTTGTTCGGATGTCATGTGTACCAGGTTAACATTCATGCTATTCTCTAAAGGAGATTATGAAATTTTTTGAAACATTACCCCTTTGTGATTCTTTGTACTTTGAAAATTATCATATTCCTCGTCGATTCCCTGTTGGTATTGCCCGAGTCTACATTAAATAAATGAACCATTCCGTGCATTTTTATTTTTATTTTTTTAAAATGTTCAAGGTGAATAAAACTTCATAAAACGAAAAGTTCAATATTTGGTATCTACTCTCCGTTTGCTAGCTCTTGGTAATTACATGGATACATTAATTGAATGTTCCATACTAGTTAATCTTAATCTTCTTCTTCTCCTATTTTATAATAATTTTCTTTACCATCCTAAGTTTAGCCTTAAGGATTTTCTTCATGAATTTGCAGTGGTGAGAGGCACTTATTTCTTTAATGAAGAATAAATTTACTGAATTCTGATTTCTTGGGCACTCGTACGTTTAAATACCTACTACTGTTCTTATTCAAATATTAACGCATAATATGAACTTTTTTAAAAAATAGAGGTGTTAGATTCATGAATTCTATTAAAGTCAATTGCTCCAATTTTTGCTACCTTTAATATTCTATTGTTCTATCCATCTATCCAATTTTTTATTTTTTTAAAAAAAAGAGTTATATTTTATGGTTATGTATTTAGCCGTTTTTATTTAAAAAGACGATACAAAGGTAGAAAATTTTTCATATTATAATCGTTAGAATTGGTTTAAGCATCTCATAGTGCACTCTAGTCGTGTTCCGCTATAGATCAATCTCCCTTTTGTATTAAGAATAGCTATCTTGACAAATAGAGTATGTCCGTGCTTTATTCGCCTTGTCTTTGCAAACCGTTTCGATTTCGGTGAGCACTCTTGGATCGCTTTCTATAATAGAACAAGCGGTAAATAAGAAAAGAGAGAATTTTCTTGCGAAGTTTTGTCAGTGACAAAGCTAAATTTGTCGATGTCATCTAAGACCTTCGCCTCTATCAAGATGAATGAATTTAACGTACTCTCTTTTCTTTTTTCCTATAAAATAGGATGTCTTCTCGAATGTTAATGAATCATAAGTCTCAAGAAGGGGGGCTTATTTATGTTGCCTATATTTGTATATTTTTTTTCTTTCTTTTATTTATTTAATTTTATCTTTATCATCATGCCTCAAGTTTGCTTCCTTAAAAATAATTCGAATATGTGTTGAGTAGAAGTGATAAAGTTCAATATCAAATTCATCATAATAAGTATCAACTACCGCTTTGATAACTTCTTAATTATGTTAGACTCGAATGTGTATGTTGGACGGCACCGTTCCTTATTTTATTTATTTATTTATTGTGCAAATTCAATTTGAGGTATGAAAAGTAATGTGTGTTTCCCATTTTGTCACCTCGACCGAATTTTAGTGATACTTGAGACCTCAAAGCATCTAGAACCTAATTTGTGGTCTTACCATATGCTTTGAGTATGGAGATCATCGCGTACGTATGACTTACACGATAAAATTGAAGCATATGAAATCCTTGAAGATTAATTTGAATACTTGAAGTGATATGATGAAGTATTTTCCCTATTTCCATGAATCTCTGTATGATATTCGTCATTTAAACATTCGCATCGACACTTTTCCTTTTCTTGGTGCACACGACACGATTGAGTCCATTAACTCCAACTTCCCGCATATTTTGAGTTGGGCGGCGGGGCCAACATTTTATTATCATCGAAATATTAAGTTCGTAGCCCTGGAGCACGAAAGTGACAAACATTCAGAGTTACTCCCGCCAAAGCCCTACATTCTTTACTTTACCGCCTTAATTATTTATGTATTTTATGTTTTGCTAACATTTTTATGGAAAGCGAGATGAATTCCTAGCGTATAAAATTTCACCGCTACAATAAATCCTTTCTTTTTTTCAAATTAATGGTTGTTTGTTTTACTCACATTAATTACATTTTTGTATGTGTTCGCTTATAATTGGTTTGTCTCTGCTTATTTTATTAGATTTCATCACAAGTTCAAAACTTTTTAAATCACTATCAAACATACTTATCTCTCTCAAAATTTAAATCTGAGCAAAAGAAGTGTTTTACCCACAAAATTTTCTTTTTAAAGTGAAGGAGTCAACGTGTGCTTTCTTCATTTGATAAAGATTTTAAAAAGTAAAGACTTTGATAAAATATTTTTATTTACCCGAATTAAACACTTCCTGCTAATTAGTTTAAATAATATTTTTATATCCTTAAAGTTACAAACAAATAGTTTCATTAATCTGGATTAGGAAGTTGAATTATGTATATATAATTCAAAAATCTTAATAAATCGTATATTTTCGTAAGATAATTTCACCTGGTTTCCGAGATTATGAATTAATTCATAAATTGAATTAATAAATAATCGAATATATAATATATTTATTCCGCCAAAAATCAATTCTCAAAATAAATGGTCATATCTTTTAAACGCAAATATTTTTAAATTCACCTAAGAACCGCATTTGCGATTTTTCAAAATGCCTAACACCTTCTTTGAAAAATCACCGTAACCCTTACTCGACTTTAGTTTTTAAATAAAGATTTTCTTAAAATACCTTGGAACCTATTTTCCTAATTTCGTAATAATTAGTGCGACTCTATTTTTAAAATAAATTGCCGAGTTATGTGTCACGCCCGCCCGGGGGGTAAGGATCGGCACTCCGGTGCCCTAGAAGGACTTGGACTACTAACTGGTGGACCTAGGCACATCCTGTGCCCGGCTAGCTCTATCTCAGTTCTTTTTGGAAACAAAGGGCTATATAACGGTCAGAACACACCTCCGCCTAACTCACTTATAAATTTCCACTGGGCAAACGTATCAACAAATAACTGTAAAACATTCTAATACTGGTGGAACTCATGCGGGCTTATTAAGGCTACCATGTCAGTTTGTAGTCATCTCAAACTCAACAATAGAATATTGTGGGTATACGTGACCTAAGTGCAAGGTCACCACTACTATCAAACAATGGCCTCTACCAAGAACATAAGAACAAATGGCTAAATAAAGCCTATACAACCGCACCCGCCTCACACGACCGCCCAATCGACCACAAAGGGATAATATATACAATCGCAAGCTCGTATGAGTAATAGAAATGACGGACAGGCCCCGACCTACCCAGACACTGCATATCAAAAAGGAAAAGAGTTACACTGGAAATCGATCTGATGACAAAGAGCCGATGACTCTGTGAGATGGTTAGAATCACGAGGGATCGCTCGTCTATGAGTACTGGGCAGTAAGTAATGACTGGGCGCGCACTCTGTACCGAGTATGCAAAGCACCGAAATAATACAATCAAAACAACCGAATATAGATGGTATAACTAGCAATTCTCAGAGAAAGGTGAGATATCAATCAAGAAGGTTGATATGAACAATCCGCTCGTACGAGCAAGGCAAAATATGCATCAGACGCGACTGTCATTGCCTAGTAGCGTATATAGCACATAAATAGATATACAAGTAGCAAGCAAGAGTCAATAACCCCATAAGCTCAGCATTTATTTTTTCAAGCAAGCAAACAATCGATATACCCCTACCCGGCAAACCACCAAAAATAAGTCACTTCACTCATCTAGCTCACTAGGGAGCCCTCTACCGCCCGGGTTCGCGCCGGCCTTGGCCTCCGAGCAGGCAACTCTGTCTCCGAGTCCGGGAGGGACTCCCGATACAAAGGTTCGCAATGATAGGGTCTGGGTTCCCCTAACACTCAATAGGGCTACTCCGAACACGTGAGATCGTACCTATTCCCCTCGGAACACTAACAGAATATCTCAGACCGGATACACTGACACATACTCAACAGGGATGCTGTGACGTAGTGTTGATCGATCGATATGGGGAAAGCTTCATCCTGGCCTGGCCCAAGCCGGGACGCGTATGCCACCTCGTAGTGACGTAATCCACTCCGCCGGGCGACACGATTGCCAACTCCAGGCTAAGGCGAGGACGCTCAATAAGATGCCCTCACGCCACATCAAGTTTCAACAAACAAATAACACATATAAATAGCAAGCATGTATAATCGAAAAGACTATCTCGAAATCGATTTCTCGTTCCGATCTCTTTCTGTATTATACCGATTCTTTACCGACATAATCGATTCTCAAATTTTCTTAACTGTTGGCTAATCTCAGAGCTGATACTATCTCGTCTCGAATGGCTAATCGTAGCTACTATCTCGGCCTGGCTCGAATGGCTAGTCCATAATACTGCTTCCTCACTAATTCAGCCATAATACCGCTCGCTTCATCTGATTTTTCTTTACTAACTTTATTCTGAAATTCTTCTTTTTTATTCTACAACATGCTTGCTAATCATACAATAGGCTATACCGAACTGGGAATGCTAATCCCGCCTTCGACGCATGCGTTTTTATCTTTCTAATCAGTACGATATGGCAATACAACCGATTTACTAAACTTACTCAATACTCAAATATTCAACTCCGAGAGTTTCTAATTACAGAAGCTTACTATGATTTATACTAGCTAAAACCTCTAACTTGCCGAGAAAACCGCTTTTACATACCTAACCTCGAGTTATCCGACCATTCACTCCAGGCCTCTACGCACTAGCCTAATTCCCAACCGCATTCATATACACGTCAATTAGTACTAAATACAACACTATTCCTCAAGGACGACGTCACTTTTGATATATTTATAAATTCTCTAAATTTAGGCTTATCAAAGACTATTGAAAACTTGCTATTTTTCAAGTCCAAATAAGGGAGAAGTATTCATTTTACTAGCTTAGGGGAGCACATTGACACTAGTTTGGCACTTACTTACCTTAGTCCTAGTTCGACGATTCGTCACCGTATTTCGCAAACAAAATCCGTAGGAATGCTCCTCGCCGCTAAATACCCTTGGATCCAGGTTAATTTGGGTTTGTATGTTTGGCAAAGATAATCGAACGATAATATATATCCCCTCTTCGTCTCTCTCTCGTTTCTCACGAGTTCGTAATTATCAAAATGATTTATCAATTAAAACCAAGTGGGGCTTTATATATAATGGACACTATAAATCGATTCAGGTGGAACGCATTTATGTCGCATTTCCGGAATGCGATTTATAAGTCGTATTTTGCCTTACAACGCGCCGACTTGGCGCTTGTCCGATCTTTCCCTGACCTTTTCTAGCATATATGGCTTTCAAATACTCTTAACCAACACGCGAATAGGCCATCTATGTGCCGAAAATTTACGGGGTGTAACATTATGGAATGTTTTGAACGTGAGTTCAAAACGGATCGTAAAAAATTAATGTCATACACATCGTAAATTTCAAGTACGAATATCTAAAAGAAAAATATTATATTCAAATAATATCCACCAGTTATGGTCGTAACTTCACGAGAAAAGACTAATGATTTTTTTTTATATTCATACTTTTTCTAATTTTTGGTATACATTACTTTTTCATGGTGCACAAAATTATTAAACTAGATATTTGCATACTTTTGTTTATAACAGTTAAATGAAACCTAAACGTCAAATGTCAGTATACATATATGTAACATCTCACTATAGCAGCTGTGAAATTTTCAGACAAATATTATCTCTATAAAAAAATTTGACTGCGTATTACAAAACATAACATATCGGGGTGGAGAATTGTACTAACTCAAAGTATTGATCAACTAAGTTCAAGTCACAACTTTTAAAGTTCCATTCCCCTGATTTCAACTATAAAAATTTCCATCTAGAGAGAAGTAGAAAAATGTCAGGAAAATTAGAA
>JACEIK010002170.1:181408-192932 GCA_018107945.1 Datura stramonium | reverse complement strand
AAAACATATAACTTAAACTTGAAATATTTCTTTAATTCCATTAATATACAACTATTTAATGTGTTTCATAATTAAAGAAATAACACAAAATATGAGACGAATGATAATATTGTACTAAAATATTCAACAAAAAAGATAATGAAATCGTATAAAATAAAGGCCAAACACATACACAACCTCTTAAACTTGCCTTAATTTTTCATTTTGGCACTCCAACACAACCTTGTTCCATTTTAACCCTCCAATTCTATTTTCTAAGTTTCATTTAAATACAAAATACTAATTTTTATATATTTATACTCTTCAACTGTAATTTATACGTTAAAAATTGACAGATGTTCGTTAGTTTTTGTAAAAATAAAATAAAAAATTGAGTGTAAATACTGAATATTATTCAGTGTAAACTATTCAAAGTGTGTTGCTAAGTATTTTTAAAAAGATACAAAATATTCAATTAAATAGTGTCATGTATTTTTTTTATACCATCCAATTCATCTGGCTTTAACCCAAATATCTTGCTTCCTACTTTTTAACTCACTTCAATACGAGTAAAAAGAACTCATCTTCAATATGAGTAAAAAAAAAGACTCCGATTTGTTGTTAATAACACTACTAAAAAACACTAAAATTCAACGGGTTACGTCGGGTTGTCAATGATTTTTTTTAAAAAAAGAAAACTGGCGGACATAAAGAAAATCAACATATGTTCGTCAATTATTCTTTTTGAAAAAATGCGCAGAAACTATTTAAAAAATTATTATCTTTTAAAAAAAATGAATGGACATCCACCAAAATTTTATTTTATTTTTATGAAAAATAACAGACGCCCGTCGATTTTTAAAGTGTAAAATTACAGTTGAAGAGTACAAAAAAAAAAAAAACATAGAAATTAAATTAGTATTTTGTGTTCAAATGAAACATCAAAAATAGAGTTGGAGGGTTAAAATGGAACAAGGATGATTTGGAGTGCTAAAATGAAAAATGGAGCCAAGTTTAAGGGATCGTGTATGTGTTTGGCCTAAAATAAGTATTACAATTAATAAATCATAATGAAAATGAATATACTCTAAAAGAATATGTATCTAATATTATTGTCATTCCTAGTATTGAAATTATTATTTTTTGTTAGTATTAATATTGATTTGATTACGGTTTGGGCGTTATTTTAGTTAATAACATGTATTTATGAGCTACAAAACTTATTGGATCATTCAAAATTCTAAATCCAAATTTGAAATAATACATGTTAAAAAATAAAATTTATGATAAAGTATAAGAAGTATTTATAAATCACATAAATATTTATAAAAATTATATACATTTAATGTCGGGTTGGTTAGATTTGATTTGACTGTTTTTAGTTAAAATCAGACCAAATCAATTATGATCTAGGTTTTTTTTCCAACACCAAATCAAATCGAACCAAACTACTAGTCGGGTTTTTTCGAATTGACACGGATTATCAAATTGGTACGGTTTATTAATTTTCTTTTTACACCCCTACAACACATAATGACTTGCCTTAAGGAGTGTGATGTAGACAATCTATCCTAATGAAGCTAAGCATTAGTGTGACTGTTTCAATGACTCGAACCTGTAACTTAGAAGTCACACGAAGACAACTTTGCCGTTACTTCAAAACTTTTTCATGCTATTATTACCACAAACGACTTTACGCAAAACATTGATGAATAAAAATGTGTGAATGTTTTTCTTTTTTCCTTTTCGAAAATGCAGAGTTCAAGTATAGAGTTGAAATGCACAATGAACAAAGGTGGATTCAACACTCGCAGCGCTGCTGAAGGAGAAGTGCCGAGTTCAGGAGACAATGAAATATTTGTTCCAGAGGAGACAACCTATTTCATCAGTAATATCGGAAATTATTGTGCTAATGTCATCAAGGTTGCTAGCTATCATAGGCAATTGATTTAATTATTATTAAAATCTTATAGTAGCTTAGTTGATTGACTGTATGAATTTTTACTTTATTAATGAGAGTTTGATTCTTCATCAAATAATCTCCTAAAATAACAGGTTGATTCAATATATTCTAACAATTACAATATTCGAGTACTAATATGATTTATTATTGTATAGTTTATAGACGCCCTTTGTTTGTGAAGTACTTGTCAATTGATTTTACTCTGTTACAAGAATGATGAATATATATGAATTTATATAGAGATGGAAAAATGTTTGATTCAAGTTCTCCATTCTTCTGGGACAAGAATAGTCAAAAGTTAAAGTAAAGCAAAGGATTCTAACCACAAAATAATTTGATCTATGAACAACGTCGTTGTGGTAAATGTCGTAATGAAACATGATACAGTTTCTAAATTGTATAACTCTTAAGATATATGGAATTTAGTCATACTTCCCCTACAAAATTGTAAATCTTTGAAGTTTAGTTGGAAAAGTATTTTTGCAACATATATATCTCACATAAATATAATGGTGGATATACAGCACTTATCATCTACTTTGAATTTAGTATAAATTTCAATTCAAACTTGTTAATAAATACTCAATCTATTTTAATAATACCCACTCGAAATAAAGTAACTTATACTTATAATTCTCTGACTGCTTTAATTAGTACTTGACATGTGCATTTTTTCGATAAAGTTGCATTTTATTAGATTATATATATTTTATGAGGAAAATTTTCTAAAAATATATAATCTAATATAAAATATTATGCATGTCGCCTAATATATAATATTTGACAATATATATAATATTTGACAATATTTTATGAGTGTTTTCTTCTTTTGATTCAGTTTATTCGAATATATATTTTATGAGTTGGACTAATATTGGTAAGTTTTTCTCTCTTGACTGCCAAACCAAGTAGTAATTTTCATTTACCAATGGGCGGCTGACACTTATGTTCTTACTTTACGTTGATATTTAATTAGCCTTTTATATGTATTATAAGTATACATTTTTTTATTATAATATTTTTTAATTGACTTTAATTATTGTTGGTTGTTTGATTATTTTTTAATGGTTGAACCAATATTTTTTTAAGTTTAGAATTTAAATCTTTAAATTAAATTATAATTTTTAATTTTTAATATATTGAACAAATAATACCTCTACTAAAAAGATGAATTGAAAGGCCGGGCGAAAAAAAAGTGAATAAAATATTATTCAAATTTAATCTAAAATTAATTATTTTAGATGGGCTAGTTCTAGGTGTAATAGGTTAATTCTTCGTTAAATTTTTTTAATAGAATTTCAAGTAAGCTGACAGGGCTAATGGGCCTGATGCTTGTGGGCTTCATTTTGCAAAATTGGGCTCCCAAAACCCTGCTAACGCTGTATTTCTCCACTTTATAACCCTCTCACAATCGCAAATCTCAAAACCCTAGCAGCAAGAACTCAGTGACAGCAGTGGAAGGAGTAAACCGCCATTTTCTTGCCTTAAGGTACAAATCCTAACCAATTCCTCTGCAGCTTCACAAGTTCATCTATATATGTATTGGGCATTTTCTCATTCACAGTTATAATTCTGTTATAACATCAGGAACAGGTAATTCCATTGAGTAGAAAATGTCGTTCGGAGAAGTCGCTTGTACCTACGCTTGTTTGATCCTCCACGACGAGGACATCCCCATCACTGTATGTTTCTTTGCTTTAATATGTGTTATCTGGATCTGTTTTTATTATTTTGTGAGGTATTGATTTTGGTTTGTTTTTATTTTTAATAGGCAGAGAAGATTTCTGCTATCGTAAAAGCAGCAAATGTTACCGTCGAGCCTTACTGGCCTCTCTTGTTCTCCAAGCTTGCCGAGAAGAGAAACATCTCAGATCTCATCATGAACGTTGGTGCTGGCGGCGGTGGTGCCGCTGCCGTTGCCGCCCCCGTCGGTGGTGCCGCCGCTGGTGGTGCTGCTGCAGCTGCACCTGCTGCTGAGGAGAAGAAGGTAACAAACTATTTCTTTTTTCTTTATTCAAAATTCGATTAACCATTACATATTTATAGCTGAGTTTGATTGTGTGTTGAATGTGTACAGGAGGAGCCAAAGGAAGAAAGTGACGATGATATGGGATTCAGTTTGTTCGATTAGAAGCTTCTGTTAGTATGATCTGTTCTTTTGTTTCCAAAAAATTATTGGTTAAAGTTTTAGTTTCGATGTTTGAGATATTCAAGACGTGTTAGAGAACATGTAATGTTGAGGAGGTTATGGACTCCTGCTGTGCTAGTTTTGCGCCTTAGTTTGAGCCATTTTTGTCATTTTGATCAAATGTTCGTCCCTCTATTGTTAAATTCTATTATCTGTTTATTAGATTGTCAGTGCTCTTTAATTTGTTACTTCACAGACAACAGAAGACTTTTAGATTATATCAAAGAAGAATTGATATATCCTTTATATTTAAGGAAGGAATTATGCAACCATGGATTTTGAGATAGTTTTTGGAGCCAGCTTAATTGTCTAAACCTTCTGGTTGAATGGGTGTTGAGTTGGATTTGGATTCTATTCTTACATCATGCATTTGAGCTAACTTTCTGTTAAGTTTGATAAGCTGTTCAGTAGATAACAAAATCATAACATAGAATTGTTTCGGGGAATAGTCATGTGTGACTGTTCTTGATGAGATTTGTTGTAGTCATGTATATTTGGTACGATAGAGCCCCCAACGGGGCATGTTCGCTGTGGAGTTCTTTGGTGGAGATTTATTGGCAGTTTGATAATGTTTAATTATCTGTATTTTGATCAATGTGAGTTGGATGCTAGTCTTGATTGGGTATTTATAACCTTTAGATCTTTCTTCATGTTATTAGGGCTACTACTCTTACTCTCCTTCCTCTGTTCTTTTTAATATATATCAAACTGGAAAATCTTGTCATGACTTATTTGAGCCAAGAACCAACTTCAGCATGGACTATCAGAAAGGAGGATCCACTATATTGTCATTGTTTCCAAGACAATGTATATTATTGTCAAAATGGACTTAGTCAGAATTATAATTGCAACAAACCACACACTATTAGTTTGAATCTGGGGGTACCATGAAGTGAAGTGTACATCTCTTAGGTAGTGAAGATGTGTGCCATTCTTGTGATTAAAACAATACTTCTGCGAGTGGTTGGTAGCAGTAATCTTTCCATTCGTTTCCTCTTGAACTACACCTATTTCATTCCTCCCTCTAGTACATATAAATCTATGCTTGAATGCTTAGCCAGAGGCTTTTGAGGGGTAAAATTATGAGACTGGACTGGGCACTGGGTTTTAAGATAGTAGAAATTGAAGCTTAAGCTGTAGGTTGTTCTACTTCTGACTTGGTAATGGCTTCTTCCAACACATATCCAGTGTCTTGAGTTGTCTTTAAGTTTATTGTTATACACATTCCAGAGAAGACTTCTGAATCCTTTTAATTCCTCTTTTATACCTGAAAATCATGTTCTTGAGTCGTATGCTTGAGTCAATAGTTTAAAAAATACTTGGAAAAAGCACGCTTAGAAACTTTAGGTGAGTTAGGCACCTAACCAGCAATTAAAAGGATCAAATATATTAAAAGGATATATGAAAAATTGAGTGTACCAAAAGGGCAAATTCGCTTTTGACACCAGCGAACTGTGTGTTAGAAAAAATTACAGAAATTACTCACTTTTGGGTGAACTAGTAGTAATTCTATTCTTTTTTTGAAGACTCCATTGTCAATTCATATAAAACTTTACCTCCCAAATATAAATTTACTCGACTGTTTCAGTCCTTTTTTCTGTATCAAAATGAAATGTTGTTGGCCGGATTTTACTGCAGAGATAAAAGGTGTTGTTGGCTAAGTTTTAATAGGAAGAAAATATAATTTTTGCTTGTGAAGTTCACCCATATTTATAATTGGAATTCTGTAAAAAAAAAAAAATTTATTCTGCAATGGATATGAATTATTGTTGAGAGAAATTAGCACTTAGTAGTTCGCCCAATGATAGCGGAGTCTTCAAAAAAAAAAAAGAATTACTTGTAGCTGTAGAATTGAAAAGTTCTGCAGTTTGCCCGNCTTAGTAGTTCGCCCAATGATAGCGGAGTCTTCAAAAAAAAAAAAAGAATTACTTGTAGCTGTAGAATTGAAAAGTTCTGCAGTTTGCCCGTTTTTGGGCGAAGTAGACACACAGTTCACCGGTGTCAGGGTGAATTATGTTCGATTTTTCATATACTCTTTTGATATATTTCATCTTTTTAATTGCTGTTTAGGTGCCAGACCCAACTTTAGGCGTCACCATTGCTTGATCTGCTTTTCGATTAATGTCACCGCCTTTTTAAATATAATTGACGTGATTATCATTTGTAGGCTGTGAGATGATCTTGTTAAGAGAGCCCTTTCCTGTTTCTAGCAAATGCAAGGCAAGTTAAAATCACTTGTACATCCTGTAAAACCAATTAACTTCACCACCTTTTAGACGTTTGTGAACACGAACCATCAGAAGCCAACCAACACTTGTGTATCTTATCTGCGTTGTGCATCTAGATCCCTTTGATAAAAAATCTAAAGAGTAGGCTTTCACGAGCTTTTTTTAACATAGGGCCACTTCAAACTACCTTGTATTGTTCAGTCTTTGAAAATCATTGGTGCAAGTGAATAGGAATGACCAAACTATAAATCCCTCGTAACCTTAGCAGACACCCTTAGTTTAAGCTTCCTCATCTTAGAGGATTAGCTTGTGTTATTGTCAGCATTAAAAATAAAAGAACAATAGTAATACTGTTTTCCAATTCTTAGCTCAGACAACTGGGGAACATTCTGAACCTCTAGACACTTGACATTGTAACCAACGTGTTGTTTCCATGGACTTCAAACTTGGAAGGGGATCAGTAACTATCAAATCCTGTAAACCGTTGGAATCTGAAACAGACTTATATCGAGACCTGGACTAGAAAACATGAAGGATCTCCTCCTCGACATTGATAGTGATTTTAGATTACAAACAAAATCTGGAGAACATGAGCTTGCCGAATATCCAACATACGACAATTTCCCAATGTCAGGAAAATAATAAGTGCTGAATGTCAAGGCTCCAGCCAGTTGTTGATAATAATTTAACTTTTGAATTGCAAATCCAATCCAGCCATCAATTTCAGTAAAAAAACTAATCCAACAAGATCGTTTAAACATAAATAACAAAACGATGCCTCTAATTGTTCGAAAATATTCTTCACTGCATTATACACCACTATATAGAACCACATTAAGGCAATAATTTGTACTAAAACGAGTACAGACAAACCTTCTATTCAACAAAATAGAATGATTATTTGATTTGACACTGTTTTTAAGTAGTCCCTCAGCATTATTGGTTAAAATTGTTTAGCCAGAAGCCACAAGGATGTACAAAATACTAGTAGTAGTAAAAAAAGACCAAACAAAATAGTACTTAGAAATAAAATCAATAGCAACCAAGACAACCCATCAAACAGAATCAAACTTAAGGATAATTATCCAACAGCTAGCCAACCAAATATCTGCAGTGTAAGGAATTGATCTACTATATCAAATGCGCTAGCTAGAGATTGAAACAAATTTGTACAACCACAATCTTGAGTTAGAACTGAGCTAAGAAAGACATTTTATTTATAAGTTACATACATGATTCACCAGCAGTTAACCTGAGAACAGTTAGCTAATTAGCTCACTCTGTTAATGTCAGTAGACTGTAGAACCACTAAAGCTTTTTAACAAACAACAAAATGTAAATATTCACACATAGAGAGCTTACACATCACATGCCACCAATAATTATACACACATTAGTGATAACACCTTAATTATATATTTTATTCATATAACTAGGATTTAGCTCACATTTCTTTTGAAGTTATAACAAACCAACTTGCAAAAACTAGTGCAAATTGAGGCACCCAAGAGGGCTGCATGTATACCAGTGATCAATAAAGTAGTGAAAATCACAGGAAATCAGAGTCCAAATTTCACCAAGTAAAAAGTATTGTCTTTTTTTTTTTTTCATTTAACTACCGATGGATTAAATATCAAATATCTGATGAAATAATTAAGATTCACGTAAACTAATTAACTACAAAAGAAAGATATTGCATATGTGCATAGCGCTAAAATGCTTGGGAGAAAAGAAAACAAAAAAAAAAGACAAACAAGTAGAGGTTAACAAAAAAAGAGGGAAAACAAACAAACAAACAAAACAGCAGCTCGTGTTAAGGAACATATACAAGTGAAATATAGGGTGGTGGCTTGCTGTGGCATATCGATCCCTGAGTGTTTACAAACAACAATAAATTCAGTGTAATCTCAAAAGTGGGGTCTGATGAGCGTGGTGTATACGCAGCCTTACCCCTATCTTCTCAATATAGATCGATCTTTGAGCGTTTATGAAAGAGAAATTTGCAGAGATAGTTTGGCACTTTGGCCCCCTCCTCATTCTCATGGTAAGCTATAGCTGGGAGGTGGACAGAATGCCAAAATGTCTCTACACTGTTACTCGTAAGAAATTCCCCTTACTAAAAGAGGAAGAGAAGACTCTACTTTTCAAGCCGATCCGTATCCATAAAGTTCCTTATAATCACAAGAAGAGCTTAATTTATTCATTTTGCAGTTGAGTTTTCAACAAGTGATTAAACGACTTTACAGAACATAATATATATAGCAATATAGTTGTACAGGGGATCCAGAATTTGAAGTTTATGGGATTTTTATAACGATGATAAATATATTCACAATCAAATATTTAATAGATATTGGAGAATTTTATTAGTTCAGTTGGTTGACTACCTGAACTTTCATATTGTTGGTGCGGATTCGATGCTCCACCTTATAATCTCCTCTCCCATTTCCCCTTCCTCTATCCCCAAATTTTCTTTTAAAAATATTTATAATTATTTAGTGAATATTATAATATATATAATATAGTTCGTATGAACACATAAGCTATTAAATTCATGTGAACCCGATACTGTAGATCAACTCTGACTTTTCAGTGTTTTTTGTTGTTGAAAATAAGAGCAGAAAGGAGAAAGTGGGTGCATGAGCGTGCATGGTGGTTGTACGACTTAGTGGAGGGGGTAAAAGGGAAAGTTAACAAGTTAAAAAAGTTTTCTTTTTTCTTCTTCTTTACCTCATTCCCACGTTAAACCAACTAGGAAAGTTTGATATCGAGAAGCTACTGGCAGCGGCGAAATCAAAAAATTCATTTAAAATGTTTAAAATTTAATATATATGTATGAACAATAATTTTTGATCTATATATTTCATATAATATAAAGTATACATAATATAATTTTTCTATGAAGAGTATTCGACTGCCCACCCATCGCTAAGTATGGCTACGCCACTGGACGACTCTTTAATTCAGTACTTTATGGAGAGATTTGCCCTTAGCTTGCTTCTATTTTCAAGTGAAGCATCGGATATAGAGCTTGTTTGTTAGATTTTTTTTGACTTATTTTGTTGTTTTTACTTTGTACATGAATGGAAAGTGACTTTTGATTATTGATAGTTCATGATGATCCTGATAGCTGTAACTATATGATTTGGTTTTTGACTTTTGCAGCTGTCAAAAAGGAGAGTGCAATATGGGGCTGCCTTTTGTCTCCCATTTACTATGTAATCACCATTGTCAACTCACATCAATTTCAACCCTTTTTTACATTTCAATTTTTCACGATGGAGTCAGGAATTCATTTTTTCATTAAAAAACTAAACCCGTATATTATAAAGGTCAGAACTATTTTACATATACATATATTCTAAAATATTAAATTTTAAAACTTTTTGTGTGTGTTTATTTTATTTTATATATTTAAACTTTCTTCATAAAAATTCTCACTCCGACACTATTTTCAATCATTCATCTACATATACCATCAGCTTTTAGCCCCATAACATGTTAAGGGGATTTTAATCCTTTCACCATTTAATCTATAAGTGGGAGAGAGATATTGTTGAAATGATAGTTGGGGATGTCAAAAAGAAGGAAGAAGAAAATGTTTTTACTATATATATGTTATTAGTTATTACATGATGCCATCTTGGGTATTATACTTTTACATAATTAAGTGTATCTGATTGTTGTGTTCACATATTTTCAGCTGTCAAATTATGTGTACTTATGCCAAATATGGATAAGAAAGAAAGTTGTCTTAAGTATTCACTAAAAATGAACTTGATAAAATGTAATTAAAGTACACATACGTAGATAAATGTATGTAAGCAGAACTTTTTGTTTTTGATAGAGTGAATTTTGACAAACATTAATGATCGATCCATTGAATTCACATGCAGTCTTTCAAAGCATTTCTATGCCTAAATCACTAAATCAATCTCTATTCTTATGTTTCGGGAATTTAAAATCTCTCACAATTTGTATACATAAAAAATTTAAAAATTACGTTATATATATAATACTATATAATTTTTTGTTACAGAAAATTCGAATAAACACCTATGGTAGTCGGCCCCTGTTTAAACTGCCCTCCATTCAAAAGTTATTATCTTTTGCTAAAGTACTATGGTTGGTTTAAGTACGTAGTTTTTCTCATATATATTTACACATTTAACAATTGTTTTAGTCAAAAAAACAGCTAATTAAATGAAGACATGCTTCACTTTGTCTTGATACATCTTTTTAAGATGGACATATAGTCTGCAAACAGTACTGCATTCACATTTCTGGTTTACCTATCATTTTTTCTCGAGGTATAATACTTGTTCGTGAAAATTCTCGTATTCCGTATGTACATGTTCCTGCGGCTCGGATGAGTAATCTTGTTTATATCTTTACGGCTATAAATACTTTTTTGTTACTATTAATAAAACATCCCCTTTTTCTTCGCTCTCCGGTACCAGTGTAAAAATAGGTTCTTTTTCTACGTTATGCTTTTATATACGAAGAGAAGAACAAACAACAACTCCGTTATCGTCCAGCGGTTAGGATATCTGGCTTTCACCCAGGAGACCCGGGTTCGATTCCCGGTAACGGAACTTTTCCTCCTTTTTTATTTCCCGACCCATGTTCAGGTTACTGTAATGTAAATTGTCTGTACTTATAGTACCTAATAAGAATGTATATAGTATGACTGCAAATTTCTGCATCTTAAATTTCGGGCTTTAAATAGCCGATATAAATAAAGTAGTAGACTCCTCTAGATAGTGTGTCGCAATGAGAATATTGGGGACAAAATGATCGATTTTGAAAATGTCTTTACCATGTCATTTTGGGTATTTAGCTCTGTACTTTTATATCTATATTGTATTGAAATAGATAATTACAATTACACACACATATAAGAGTTCATGTCCTAATTTCAATGGAAGAAGAAATGAAAATGAAGAAGTTAAGTAAGAGAGGTTTTAGAATTACTCTTTAGATTATTTCCCTCATCTTAGCTTCTATATATAAGCATCTTTTCAAATTCTAAATGTAATTTGACATCTTCTCTATACTTATAACATTGTGTCACATGTTTTCTAACTGTCAAATTATATATACTCACCCCAAAATAATATGGATAAGAAAGGAAATCATCTCTAAGTGTTAATAAATCTTTGATGA
>JACEIK010002170.1:161676-176463 GCA_018107945.1 Datura stramonium | reverse complement strand
ATATTAATAATTTTTTAATATAATTCTTAGAATCTGAATAAAAAATACCGGGTTACGTCGAACTCATAAGCAGAATTGTTATCTCCGCCTCCATTAAAAATTATTGTCTTTTATTTTTTTTGCTTCAGTGGTTGTTTTACGAAGAAATTAGTGAAAGTAAAAATAACCTTTCTCATTTTACGCATTTAACATTTGGCTGAACAGCTAATTGCACTCACATTGGTTATATAAATAAATACTAAGAACAGAAGACACATTAACTCCGTTATCGTCCAGCGGTTAGGATATCTGGCTTTCACCCAGGAGACCCGGGTTCGATTCCCGGTAACGGAACTTTTTTTCTAACGATTACTTGTTCAAATAAGAGAGAAATGAAAAAGAAAAACTAAAAAAGATTATATTATTACCACCCAAATAAATTATTCTCTGCTGTTTCAATAACTGATATCTTTTTGGACAAACGAACACACTTAAAGCAGTTGCATTAAGCTAGAAACATTTTATCACTTAAAGCAGTTGCATTAATTTATTGTTTTAATCCAATTGTTACCTTTGGATCTTAAAATTTTTCCTCACTTTGCAATGAGGATTACATCCACCAATTCACATTCTGTTCTTTCTTGATTAATTCTGATAATAGAACAAGAAACTAGCACGGACCTCCAAAGACCACTGGATTTGAAATAAGCAAAATCAAGATGACAAATGTATGAAATTGGACTGAAATTAAAATCTGAATCAAACTCAATCATGCTAATTCTCGAGTACAATATTTACTTAAAAGAAACGTTACTTGAGAAGAAAAAAATGTATTAACAGGATTGAGATTTGACGAAATAGTTGTTGTCATTTGGTGAGTTTGCAGGACGGTCCGAGTTCCAACAGATTTGAGTCTGAATTTACATGTTGATTATATCTCCAAGGTGAAGAGGGGAACTGAAATCAACTTCAATCATCTTCTACTAGATCACTGAATCGGATATATACTGAGCAATCATAAAAGCTAAGCTGAAGATCAGTAATTCCGTTTACCAGAACCAGTTCTCCGTCGAGCCTTTCTCTTCTTGCTCTTAGGAGCAGTAATCTTGGAAATAGAGCGAATTTTTGGAGCCGGTTGATCATCCAGGGGAAGATCAGGATCTGGATCTGGATCTGGATCTGGAATACTAGCTGAGATGGTAACCTTCTGACCATGCTCTAAAACCCGAGGCTTTTCTGCAGAATGAATCTTGAGTTCCTCAAAGTTACTCATCTCTTCCTTCATTCTTTGATTGTAGATAAGAATGCCATCTTCAGGCTGCATGTGCAAAAGATGATTGGATGAATTCAACCATCAACAATTGAATAGCAATAGGTCATCATAATACCATATGAAGAATATTCATGATCTAAAATACAATCTTCTGCAAGTTTGCCATAGTGGAATAAAATCAGATCTTCCTCACTTCAGGTAAAATATTGGCTTCCAAGCACCAAACTTTTCCAAGGCTATGAGTATTGAGAGTTTGACTGCTTTTATGAGCGACCAGATGATTTAACCACCATCTATTACTATTATAAATCAATGGGTTAACTAAGTTAAAGCAGGAAGTAAAAATGAGAGAGAGAGAGAGAGACAGAGAGTACTCGGAGAAATGGAACATAAAATGAAAGCTAAAAGAAAACAAATAAAAGCACATCCCACTATTTTGCCTGCCTATTTTGAAAACCACGACATTCTTTTTGAAGGGTTAATGACACGATGAATCATACACAAACAGAACAGCAATCAACGAAGAATAGTGAGTAACAAATAAAAGCACATCCCACCATTTTGCCTGCCTATTTTGAAACCACAACATTCTTTTTGAGGGGTTAATAACATGATGAATCATACACAGACACAGAACAGCAATCAATGAAGAATAGAGAGTCATGTTGAAGTACTCACATTGGTGTTTGTATCCAAAAGTAAGGAACGGTCTGTGCTTTCAATCACATCAGGGGCGTTCACTGCTTTTCCACGGCTTGAAGCTGCAGTGTCAGGCATAACCATGTTGTACTCAGATATCAGCTGGGATACAACATCACGTGATCCTGCTGACATTTTGACCCGATTGTCTTGAAGGGCAGAACTTCGAGCAGAGCTGTCCAAACCATTACATGGTAGAAGCGATATCAAGTCATCGGTGCTTGAGAACATCCCATTCTCACTTGTTATCTTGTCAAGTCTAGTTTTAAGCTGGATAACTTGTGACTGAAGAACCCCAATCTTGCGGAGTATTTTCTCCAGGGAAGTATCACCATCAACAGGCTGTTGGTGCAAGTCATCTTGAATCTCAAACTCATCATCAGCATTGACCTTGTCAGACCAGATGGCTACAGAATTAAGAAGTAAATAATTTAATTCTTCGAACAACTAGAAGAAAACTATCAGATGAATTAAGCACATGCAACAGGTGGAATTTTGTATAGGATTACATTTACAGATGAAAATTATAGACTAGGGGTGTGTTTGGTACGAAGGAAAATGTTTTCCACAGAAACAGGTGATTTCTTATGGTAAGCAGAAAACATTTTTGAAAAATATTTTCTAGTGTTTGATTGGTGAGTAATATTTTCCAGTGTAGTGTTTGATTGTAAGGAGAAAAATAGTTTCCAAAAAATATATAGTTCCCCTGAAGTTCCCTAACAATATGACATAAATAATTTCCTGTGCACTTCCCCCACCATCCAATCCCCAATCCTAAACCTGATATTAACATGAAAGCACCATTTGATTTTAGAGCACAAAACAGAAGTCTCCACCTCTCTTATCTTTGAGTTTTCTAAAATCGAGCTCCAACCACTCTCTTGCTCAATTCCTTGGTCTACTTATCATTTATTTTTTTCAGTTTATGTTGTTTGCTCTCAGTTTTCAATTAGAAAATACATTCTCTCTGCTCAGTGCTCAAAAAAGTTAGATGTATGTCTACCCCGTCAGCAGACCACTATTTCAAATGCTCGTTGACTGCATGCATTTTTCCTATATTCTCAAAATCCCACACCCCAAACTTCATCAAGGGACTCTAGTACCAGGCTCTGGCATCTTGACTCTCTAATGACTTCCTAAAGCATGCCAAGGGAGTTATTTTCCCAGCTTTTTAAGGAAAATGTAATCTTAGGGAAAATGTTTTCTCAAACAATTTGGTCAACCAAATGTGAAAAAATTGAAACACTTCCCGGATAATGTTTGACTTCATACCAAACAGACCAATCAATTTCAAAGATGAGATGGATATACACTAAAGGGGGCTCAAAATGCATCAATTAATCAGCCATGCCTTAATCCAAACTAACTAGAGTTGTCCATATGATTACCTTGTATCCATTCCATCATATTTGGGTTTATTTCATTCCAATACTAAATAAGCTATCTTTTATGTCAAATAAGGAGTTTTTTAAAACTATAGTTCTTATCACTTATCCTACAATAACAAACAAGTTTCTAAGAGACCAAAAAAGACTCTTGACAAACCAGAGCATAATGCAAGCGTAACAGCTAATCTTAATCTCAACCAACCACTATCACCTATTAAATCCCTTAGCTTCCATTTCATTTTGTCCTTAACTAAGTCTGTAATATTCTTTTGTAGTTTTGGGCCAACCTGTGCTGTGCTGGTCCAGAACAGGGGTTGAAAAACCCTTGGCCCAGTCCTAGCCTGAAAAATCAGCCAGGATGGCCCACGCCCAATTTAAGGAAGTGGGCTCGTTCGGACCTCATTTTTTAAGGGTCGGTTGGTAAGTTTCCTTACTCTCTAAAGTATTTTACTAATATTCCACCTTTTGACAGACTCTCTAGCTAGTTTCATCAATTAACACAATAATTAACAAATAGCAAACATCACATCAATTAACAGAATATTGGAGCGAACACCAGAACAACATTAGGAGCTCACAAAAAGCACTAGACTAGGCGTCCTCATGATTACCCAGGCCAGGTTATTATGTGTGTGCCAAGTTTCATACAATGCTAATCAAAGTTGCAAGAAAACACTAGAGGACTTATGTGGTCACACACTGACTAGGGGTATTACACTCTTCAAGTTACCACCGGGATTCACATTCAATGTATTGCAATTAAGAGCATCGCAAAAGACGAGAACCAAGCAAATGACCCTGCTTAAAGAATGTAACCACAAGTTACTGTCCCTAAAAGCACTCTCTTTATTATCTATCATTATTGTTAATATTTTATTTGGAATCTTTACACCTGTTTCACATCTTCTAATTATTGTTCTCATATCTTAACAAATTTGAAGATGAGTACATAATAATCAAATATGTTGATATACAAAACAGGATCAAGTTTTATGAAAGCATGTGGTAAACCTACTGTGACTTGGAGATTTAGAATAGAGCAAAACAATGTATAACCTTCCTTGAACTAAGAGCCTAAGGCTAGGCCTTTTATGTCCTATAAGATGTTATTACGGGTGGCAAAATTGGCTCAAATCCATATGACCCGCCTGAACCGCCCAAGTTTTTATGGGTTTGGGGTAGAGTGATTTAGATGATGGTATGATTTGAGCTAGCCCAAGTTGACACATCACAAATCAGTAGTCGAAATGTACCCATCATGATGCCCAATCTTGATTAAGATTACTATAATCATTATTATTGGTGAAATATATATTATTACTTATTTTTTGTAAAGGGAAAAAAAAGGTAAAAAAATGCTACAAATTTAAAGGACGAGTAAGTTACAAAGTTGTGTTGATGCAACTCATAACATAAAATTGTCTAAATATAGATATAAATTACTGATGTTCTATAGATAATCTAACAATGATAAATATCTCATTCTTTATTTTTTTCCACCCATCGAATAATATTCATATAGATTTTTCTCATGTTCTTTCTAATTTTGGGTAATCATCAAATGGATCTTGGGTTTGAATTTTGGATATGGAAAAAATCATGGTAGAAAGATTGAGTGTTACAAGAAGAATTCAAAAGTTGAAGTCTTAAGGCAGGTACATATCATTGAGTGGGAAAAAAAGTGTTTGTGAATATTTACTTTCAAATTTAAAACATTGCAAGCAACAACGAAAAAATTTACCCAAGGAATTATAGCATTAATGTACTTTATTTTATAGGTTTCTTTTATATTAGATGAAATCATAAAATGTAAGTTTGAAAATTATAAAAATGATGGGGTCAAGTTGGACAGGTTGGGCTATGACTTATTGTTTAGCTCATCTTAGCCCATCTCAAATTTGGGCAGGGTTGGACAACGACCATTTATTGCTTCAACCCATTTTAACCCGCCCAAACTCAGCCCAAAAGGCTCATTTGCCACCCTTAGATGGTATTATACCCAAGCAGTGTTGTCAAAGGCGCGCTTAAGCCCCGAAGCGAGGCTCAAAACACCTTGAGCGCTTCGCCTCGCTTTATGTGCGCTTTAGTGTCATCATAAGGCTCTAAGACAAACTTTCCTTACAAATGAGCGTATTCTGAGGAGACGACACTAAACAATTGATATTTCATTTTATCCTAAAAAAAATTTCAATCTTTTTGTCTATATATTTTTATTCATACTTGTAATTATTAGTCTTGGACTAAACATATATATATTTGTATGTTTTATCCATTTGCGCCTTTTCTCATTAAGGCCCACGCTTTATTTGCGTTTTGCGCTTAAAGCTCCAATGGACCTTAGAGCTTTTTCGCGCTTTTCTCTTTTGATAACACTGTAGCCAAGTTGATCTTTTATCAGCATCAACCTGATAATTTCCACTAATTTTACTCCAACAAGCTCATTCTTCACATGCATGTGCATATCTGTCACCTAAAGTGTCGTCGACCATACACAGTCACTCTTTCCAATTAATTTAGCTTGCTTTGTTTTCCTTGATTTTAGGAATCTTAGCTTAGTCGCTAATGCTCCCTTACTACTATAGTCAGATTATTCCAATTTAACATCCGCCTTAATCAAACCAGTCAACTGTAAGCTAACTAAATGACTATGCATAGTCTTGAGCCACCACCTAAACTCTCACACCAAGCAATCTTGTACCTGTCAATCAAAGTACTGCCTAATTCTAACTGCACAATGGAAGTGAAATAGGTCTTGTGGCATATTGACAGAATTAGAGGTCAAATGTAAATTAGAAATTGGGGACTTCACCAACAAATCTCAGAAACACAAAAAAGGAAAAGTACCAACTGAACTGGAAAATTTCAATCTTTAACATCTCCCTGCAACATTAAAGAAACTTGCACTCAAAAACTAATTATAAATTCTTAACCAAACAGCAGGTGCCTTGCACAAGAAGTCACAATTCCATACAGCTTCCAAAATAGACTCTGTTGTGTGCGCAATAGCCGTTAATAAAAGATTTGAATTGGAACAACATATGCATAGCTAGCATTAATGTTATTAAATTATTTTTCCACCAAGAAGCAACAAAGAAGCGCACTCAAGGGTGTGGCCTAGTAGTATGAAGAAGAAACATGAGGTCTGAGGTTCAAAATCCAGCATAGATAAAAATACTAGGTAACTTCTTCGCATCTGTCCCAATCTTGGTGGATACAGTTACCTGATACTTGTTGCTGGTGGGAGGTAGCAAGTATCCCGTGAAATTAGTCGAGATGAGTGCAGGCTAGCCCGGACACACGGTTATCAAAAACAAAAAGAACCACAACAATTGCAACTCAAAACTAAGAAAAGTATGCATTCAAACCTATTTTTTCCAACTCATTGTCCAGGAAAGAACCATCAGCACTTGAATTTCTTTTTTCTGCAAGTCGCATATACAAAATTCATGATCAGCAAATAAAAATGTAAAAATAGGCTAAAGGACAACAAAGGGAAATATTACCAAAGAAAGAAAACAAAGGATGATGAGACATATAAGCTGCTATATCCAATGTGTCTTCAGTTCTTCTTCTCTTCTTTCTCTTCACAACCTTATCTCTTAAACTATTACAAGAAAATGGAAGTGACTTTGAACCTAAATCTTCCAATTGAACACTTCCCATTTGAAGCTTCATCTGGTGATTGTTATCCCGCATTTGTTTCTCATATTTCCGTGATTGAGACTGAAGCAGATGGAGCTTCAACTCAATCAACTTGCATCGCTGCCTAAGAGGTTGTATAAAGTCTCTCCAGTGAGGGGTCACCCTTTTCCTCCTAAAGGACAAAAACAAGGAACATGTTAAGGCTTTGTAGATATTCTCTTACTCTAGAAAAGGGACAAAACACCACAAAGGACTACACCCATCCTAAGACTGTTGTATCTGACACATGAACCGTCACATAAGTCGAGGATGACCTGTTCTGTCTGTGAACAAGAAACTCAAGTTACTAAATAGCAAGTTCTTGGTCAGACTAGGTTAACCAACTAACTGAGGGGGTATAGTCTGGCGGTTTAAGATCAGAATAACAACCTTAGCAACCAGGTTCAAATCCCAGTAGCGGCGACACAATATGAATGCTTTCTATACGCTGAAACCTCGGTGGCAGAGTTAGCCAATAACTAGACTCGTGAACCGTAGCAAATACCAAGTGAATTAGTCGAGGAAGCTGGCCTGACAACCACCATTATCCAAAAAAGAAAAACACCTTGGTTGAACAACTAAACCATGCATAGAAATTTTGCAGCAAGATTCCATTTTAACAGTGACCACTCACTCTCGATCAACTCATTGATTTCAGAGTTTATTTCTCTCCTCTATGTAGCTTTTGCGACTCCAGGTTTTGTTGGTGATACAGGAAAGATAGAGCAGCAATTACCATCTTTCTCTCTTTGACAGGAATTAATTTTTATTGACTTATCATTCTCATGTCAGACAATGCTCAATCTCTTTTTCTCAACCTAAATTACATGCTCAAACAATCAGTAACAAACAAATAACCCACCCCAATTCCAGAAAAGCTGTTACTAGGCATGATGGCAATTTTCTCACTTAGCTCGATGTTATCACCAATAAGGTCATTAAGGTCTAAAACTAACAGCTGTAGAATCCAAAAAAATATACTCATAAAATCATCTCTAAGTTTATTTTCATATCCAGCAAAACTTTTTGTACTATGTCTCACTACCAGCTTGGTACTGAGCCTTTATAAATAATATTTACCTTTATTATTTAGAGGAATATTGCTAGAAGGCTTATTCATCAATGGGGGGCTGACATTTACATCTTAGTTGAAACAAAAATAGAAGGGGGGACTGATGATGTGGATCGGGATTTATGGAGCAATAGATGGGTAGGGGAGATGGGTAGGGGAATTCCACAAAGAGGCAATAAGGAGTAGTGGAGGCATCATGATCCTTTGGGATAAAAGGGTGTGGTCAGGAGAACAATTGGAGATTGGTAGTCAAAGTATCACTGGAAGATTCAATGGGGTAAACGAAGATTTTTGCTGGTATATTACTGCAGTTTATGCAGATTGTAATAGAGAAAACAGGCAGAACCTATGGGAGGACCTGGCATCAATTAGAGACAAATACACTGGGCCTTGGATAGTATGTGGAGACTTTAATGTCACCAGGTACTCTTCAGAGAGAACAAACTGTCAGAAAATGAATGTAGCTATGTCTAAATTTTCGTCATGCATTGAAGAACTGGAGCTGGTCGATCCTCCTTTATTTGGAGGATCATACACATGGAGAAGAGGAGAAAACCACAGTGTTGCCTCAAGGATTGATAGATTCCTACATTGTGCACAATGGGGAGAAAACCTCCCTCAAATCAAGCAAGACCTGCTACGAAAGCTAACTTCAGATCACAACCCCATTGCCCTAACATGTGGAGAACGGAACTGGCAGAAATCTTATTTCAAATTCAAATCATGGTGGCTGGAAGTTGAAGGCTTCAAGGACAAAGTAAAGGAGTGGTGGTTATCATTCTAGGTGGAGGGCAGACCAGGCTTCATTCTGGCTGAAAAAATGAAACTACTAAAGGCAAAGCTGAAAGGTTGGAGTAGGGACAACAAAGTTAATTGGAGGTAGAGAAAGGAAGACATCTTGAACCAGATAGCAAACTGGGAAACCATACAGGAACACAGGATGCTTACCGATGATGAAATACTACAAAAGACAAATCTTGCTATGGAATTTGAAGAGCTAGCCAAAAATGAGGAGATAGCCTGAAAACAGAGGTCCGGGATACAATGGGTGAAACTTGGTGACAAAAACACCAAGTTCCATAGAATTGCTACCTCACACAAAAGAACCAACTCCATGGATCATCTTGAGATAGAAGGGAATTTGGTGAAAGATCCTACTGTGATTAAGGAGGCAGTCCAAAATTTTTATGTGAACCTGTACAAAGAACCTGAACATTGGAGACCTGATCTGAACATCCAACATGCTACACAATGATATCCGAGGAGGAAAGAAATTGGCTACAGAGACCTTTTGAAGAGGAAGAAAAGTATAAGGTTGTGTGCCAAGGAAAAGGCACCTGGCCCAGATGGTTTCCCTATCATTTTTTTCCACTCCTTTTGGGAAGTATTGAAGGATGACCTAATCAACACAATGGCTCACTTCCATTCCAGCCATGCCTTTGAAAAAAGCTTCAATGCAACATTCATAGCTTTGATCCCAAAAAAGATTGGAGCTACAGAACTAAAGGATTACAGACCAATTAGTCCTATAAGAGGAGTTTATAAAATCATAGCCAAGACACTGGCAGAAAGGCTGAAAAAGGTGATAGATATATTGAACAACAAGAACCAGATGGCTTTCATTAAAGGAAGACAAATCATGGATGCTGCACTAATTGCTAGTGAATGCATAGATTCAAGGATGAAAGATGGTGAGGTTAGGTTACTATGCAAGCTGGACATTCAGAAGGCCTTTGATCATGTGAACTGGTCCTATTTGCTGAACATTCTGAGACAAATGGGCTTTGGCAGCAGGTGGCTGATGTGGATAGAAGCTTGCATCAAGACAGTTAGATTCTCAATACTCATAAATGGGGAACCAGTTGGTTTCTTTCCGTCAGAAAGAGGATTGAGGCAAAGGGACCCCCTATCCCCTTTTCTCTTTATCATGTGTGAGCCAAAAACTGAGCAGCTGAACCACATTAGATTGATTCTGGTCCTATTCGAAGTTGTATCAGGCCTGAAAGTCAACTGGGGAAAGAGTAGCCTGATTCCTGTTAAAAATGTACCCCAGATTCAAAGCCTGACCAACATTTTGGGGTGCAAAATTGAAGAACTGCCAATCACTTATTTGGGTATGCCTCTAGGGAGCAAGCACAAAGCCCTGGAGATCTGGGATGGAATCCTGGAAAAACAGAAAGGAAGCTGGCAAAATGGAAAGCACAGTATCTATCCTTGGGGGGGGGAGTGACACTGATTAACTGTGTCCTAGATTCCCTTCCCACCTATGTTAATGCTCTATTCCCAATTCCTCCAAAAGTTGTCAAGAAATTAGACAAACTTAGAAGGAACTTCCTGTGGCAAGGATGAAATGAAGGCAAGGGTTATCACCTAGTGAACTGGAATACAGTGATGCTAAGCAAAGGAAGAGGGGGCCTAGGCATCAGAAATTTGAAAATACAAAACAGAAGCCTCTTAATGAAATGGCTGTGGAGGCACATCATTGAGGGCAGATCTCTCTGGAAGGAAGTGATAGCAGCAAAGTTTGGTGAACTGACTCCAAGATGCATGGAAGCAGTCACAACTCCATATGGAAGGGGAGTATGGAAAACCATCAGAGCACTATGGAGCCTTATGGAAGAAAACCTAACCTTAAAAGTGGGAAATGGCAACAGTTTTAAGTTCTAGAGAGATGGCTGGATAGATCACACTCCTCTAAGTGAATCTCTTCCTGACCTCTTTTCCATCTGCACCAATCCAGATGCTATGATAAGTGACTGTTGGTTTGCACGAGGATGGAACATCCCTTTTAGAAGGCTACTGGATGATTGGGAAATAGAAAGAGTGGCCTCTTTGCTGGGGAAACTTGAGGGTACTGGAGTTGACACAAATGCAGTAGATAAGGTAATCTGGAATCACAACAAGGATGGCAAATTCACAGTCAACAGTGCCTACAAGAGGGGCACAAGGGGAACCTGGAAGGACTCAATACCCATGGAAAACTATCTGGATAGGACTAACTCCCACAAAAGTGAAATGCTTCACTTAGCCAGTGATTAAAAGAGCCTGCCTGACCTAAGAAGTACTACAGAGAAAAGGAATGTCATTGGTTCCTAGATGTATGCTATGCAATCTTACAGGGGAAACAAACAGCCACCTCTTCCTACGCTGCAGATTCACAGCACAACTATGGAACTTTTTCTCAACATTAACAGCCTCAGCTGGACCATGCTTAAACACACATCTATTCTATTCAATTGTTGGAACAGAAGAGGGGGTAATAAGACCCAAAAGAAATGGTGGAAGATGATACCATCATGCATATGGTGGTCTGTCTGGAGAGAAAGAAATGGCAGATGTTTTGAAGATACATCCAATTCCATTCACAAAGTAAAATGGAATTGTTTAGTATCTTTACTTTTGGTGTAAACAATTAGTATAGTGGATGTAGATCAAATTATAGATTTGATAGGAAACCTGTAATTTTATCTTGAAAGGTGCCAGCATCTCCTAATTGCTGAAGAATACAAACTTACCATTTTCAAAAAAAAATATCTACCTTTATTCATCACAAATATGAAGCATAAAAAGTCAAAGCATCAGAAACAAAACTGCAGACTACAGAAAAAAAATCAACTAAATAAAGATCTAGGAGAAGTAATACATACGTCATCCTAAATATGTCACCAAATCCACTAAATGCTAGTTCTGATGTAGCATCACCATTGTATTCTGATGTATACTCAGTGTCATTCATAGTTGTGCAATTCTCTGCTTCAGACATAATACTCTCAAAAGAACTTGAACTCTCTGTCAACTCTTCCCCATCTGATTGCACCGGCACATTATCAGCAGGATCTGTACATTCTGTAATATCAATTTCATCGTCCTCACTGCCATGGACTTCCTTTACTTGATCAACCAAGGAGGTATGGTCCTCATAGTTGCTAGCACAATTTACATAACTAGCTTCAAGTTCTTTAGAATTACTTCCATTCTGCTTCATTGCCGAAGCCTCTAAAATCATTTCTGTATTCTTCTTGTTCTCTAATTCAGGTCCCATTTTGAAATATCTTACAATTCAACCCATTCTCAGCACAATGAGAGAAATTTTGTGCAAACAACCTGCCACAGAAAGGGAAACTGCTAATGAGGAACTCCAAGACAAAATACACAAGTTTTACTTTCTTTTGCAGTCCACCCATTTTTGCAGGGTTGAACCTTTATTATTTCCAAAAATAATGAATTATAAAGACGACCCTTTATTTTTTCAAAAAGATAATGAGGTAAAAAGAAAATATTTGCTTTGGACATTACCAAAACTGAAAGTACCAAGAATTGCTTCAAGTTTTCAGATGGCATTCACTGGAACATATATCAATAAGTTAAAGGCAGTATCAAGCACCATGTAGTGCTAGTTAGAAGTTCCACATCAGTTATGGGATGAGAAATTGTTTTCCTTATATAAGCACGAGTAATCCTCACCTCATGAGCTAATTAAATTACTAAGGTTAAATTAGGCCCAAGGTTCATTTTCTTTAGGTCCTAGATCCGAGTCTTGCCACCAACCATTATTAAGAAAATTTCCACGCACTTGGCTCATGAGAAAAGTCAAATCGGTATGTGAGGGGCATGTTGAACACATAATTAAATAAATAAAAGTGTGCTCTCTCTAATTGCTTAAACTTTTAGATAAAATGGTCGCACACTTCAACATGGTATCAAAGTCATGCCCATCCCAATTCTTGGCACTCGTATTGGGCTTCTGATATTGTTGGCCCACTCCGGTTGGTAGGCTTGGGCGTACGAAGGTGTTAGAAGTCCCACATTGGTTGTGGGACAGGAAATTGTTCTGCTTATATAGTCTTGGCATTCTCACCTCATGTACTAGTTTCTGAGGTTGAGCTAGGCTCAAGGTGCATCTTCTTTATCAATCCAAAATGCAAAATTTCAACTGTGCAATGTGATATTAAATTCAAAAAGTTACCCTTCACCATATATATCCATCTAGCTTACACCTGGTAAATTTTGTTCTTCCAATTCTGCAGTTAACTCTGCTATTATAGCAGTTTCTCTGCAGTCCCTTCTCCAAATTAAAAATCAACCTTGAACTCACTTAAAATGGGAATTTAGGGCATCTTGCTGCACAACTCCTTAGCATGAAATAATAAACGGTACGACTACCAATTAAAGAATATACATATGAACAAAATGTAAAAAAAAATAAAATTGGAAAGAATAAAAAGATAAATAGAAAATCAAACAGTCCCAATCCTCCTCTCTCTCTCTCTCTCTCTCTCCTCACAAGCACATATTATCAACACACACCACTATTTTCCTTCCACTTTTTGAATTTTCTTTCTTACTATTTTTCACAGCGATCCTAGATGATTAATAAAACTCTACTCCAAATGCTATGAATTATGACACTAACCAAATGGAAACTCAGAAAAGAAAGAGATGATCAATGAGACCATACTAAGCTAAATCAATCATTGAAGGAAATAGGTGTTCAGCAAGAATTAGCTGTGCATCATGGGAAATAATTTTGAAAGGGGTTGCTATAAGCTTCAATTATAGTGAATTTCCAACTAAATAGGGAGAGAAAGATGTATCTAAAAAGAATGAAAAGGAATGGAGAAGAACAAGAGAAAACCTCTCTAGAACCAAGATTCGAGGCATCAGACAAATGAAGCACTCAGTTCAGAATCTCTAAATGGATATGCACTCAAGGTATGGCCTAGCAATTGACGAAATTGGAATAAAAACCATGGGATGTAAGGTTTCCAATAAATAAAAAGTCATGTATCATGGTGAGCAGAATTTGTACTAGTACCAGTGTAAGNCAAGTAAGGTTTCCAATAAATAAAAAGTCATGTATCATGGTGAGCAGAATTTGTACTAGTACCAGTGTAAGGACGCATATATCTGGCAGAATTTGTACTTAAAAAATCTCTACAAACAAACAAAAACCGAGAAATTCATGCCAGTATAATTCTGATTAAATAGCTCCAAACCCAACCATTCCCAGAAAACCAGGATCTGCAAATTAAAACTGAGTCTTTGATTTCTCCTTTTCCCCTTTTTAATCAATTAACACTTTTTTCTTCAACGTTGTTGGATAATAAAAACTTCTTTTGTGTTAATTTGGAAATTCGATACAACTAATTATTTACCAGTAGTACCTGATCCATAACAGAAGAACTTCTCAAAACACAACATCCATAGTGGTCTGAACGGGCTTCAGACCCTTCTTTGAACCCAATCAGAAAACCCAATTCAACATATGATCATTTTTTCAAGAAAGTAAATCAAAGCGCCGAAACATCAAACACCCAATTCCAAAATTCTATAGAAAGATGAAGAGATGCCATCATAATCATTTGTTTCAAGAAAGTAAATCAGAGCGCCGAAACTTCTAAGACCCAATTCCAAAATTCTATCAAAAAGATGAAGAGAAGTAATCTTACATACCACTCTGGAAGAAATAGTAAGAATTTCCCAAGATCTCGCAGCTACGGTTATCAAAGAAAGAGTCCGATTCAAAAGTTCTCCACAAACTCAGCCCTGATTACTTGATTCTTCATCGTCGAGTGAGAGAAGGTGCCCTGGGCCGGGTCCGGTGGTGGGGTACAGACACAGAGACGTGTTTCAGTATCTGTCGAATACTTGAGGAAGAAGCAGAAGCTGATTCCTTTGTAGGAAACAATCTCTAC
>JACEIK010002170.1:123449-155306 GCA_018107945.1 Datura stramonium | reverse complement strand
AGCTCATTTTGTAAGTTAAAAAATAGCCCATTAATTAGGCCCATAACCGAAAAAATCGAATTAGAAAAACCGAACCGAACCGAACCGAATTTGAAAAAAACCGAACCAAACCAAATTAGTTTGGTTCGGTGTTCGGTACACTACATGAAAAACCGAAAACCGGAAAAACCGAACCGAAATTTAAAAAAACCGAACCGAAAAACCGAATGCCCACCCCTACTTTTGGCACAGACAATAGGTTGAATCTAAATTCAGGAACATATAACACACCCTTCACTGTCTCTTTATCAAACAAACCAGCACTTCCAGTGTGTGTGACATTAGCCTTCTCTCCTGTAGGTAAATGTACCTTATCCTTTTTAGAGGTTTCTACTACAACACTATTTCTTAACAACTTCAAATTAGCAGTAATATGATGTGTTGCTCCAGAGTCTACAATCCATTCATCCTGAGATAAATGAGATTAAACAAGTAGCAATACCTGTTAGGTTTATATGATGTTCTCTTGACTCCTTGTTCAGCAAGTTCATAATTTGTTTGTATTGTTCATTGGAAGAAGGATTATAATACTGTCCTTGATGTTATGATGATCCTCCTCCTCCAAAAGATCTAGGTGATGACGAAGTTGCATTGTTGATCACTGGTGATGAGTCTCTTCTCCAGCCTTCTATATTCCCTGCATTCTTCTTCCATCCATCTGAGTTACTACCATAATAACTGCTATCTCCAAAAGTATTACCTGCATGATTTCTCCTTTGAAAACCAGGAGGATATCCAATAAGTTTGTAACAATTCTCTTTTGAATGTTCCTTCACTCTGCAATGTTCACATTGCTTAAATGATTTCCTTCCCCTGAAACCTCTGCCTCATCCAGCTTGCATTGCCATTGTTTCCATTTTCGTAGTAGTTGCAGCAGCCAGATTAGCTGCAACTGCTTGCTGAGTCTCATCCTGAATTATCAAGGCATATGCCTGACCTAGAGTTGGTGCTATTGACTTCATGAGAATCTGCCTTCTAGCTTGATCATATGAATCATTAATCCACTAAGGAAGTGAAGCAGCCTTTGTTGATTCAAGTGTTCAATATAGTCCTTCGATTTTTTACATCCAATTTGGTGCAAGAACCAGTACATCATACTCATGCCAAAGTTCCTTCAATTTGGAGAAATAAGCTTAAACAAAATTGGTACCTTGCAGTAGTGTCGTGATCTCCTTGTGGAATTGCCATATCCTCACTCGATTCACTCTATCAAAGCTCTCCAAATCCTCCCAAATGAAATGTGCATACGAGGCATACACAATTCCATTCAACAAATCTTCAGAAACTATGTTCATGATCCACGAGAGAACAACATCATTACAAGTCTCTCACTGCTCATGAAGCTCATCCTTGTATGACTCCTTCGTGCATGTTCCATTCATGAACCCTAGTTTCCTTTTTCCCAACAATGCAATTCGCATGGATCTACTCCATAGGCCATAATTCTCTGATCCAGTGAGCTTTACCGGAGTCAAAACAGCTCCAGGTGCATCAGCTCGGCCTAGGTAAAGAGGATGATTAACATCGATCTTAACTCATGTCATTGTTGTGCTTACACAAACAATT
Source organism: Datura stramonium (assembly GCA_018107945.1). Taxonomy (NCBI): domain Eukaryota; kingdom Viridiplantae; phylum Streptophyta; class Magnoliopsida; order Solanales; family Solanaceae; genus Datura; species Datura stramonium. The sequence continues at coordinate 153,701 of JACEIK010002170.1, read as the reverse complement.
GCTTCAGCTCAATCTAAAAACAATCAGATCAACAAACAAATAACTCGTGAATCTCCTTGGATCTAACGCTCTGATACCATGATGAAACTCGGGAATTAATCTACTTATTCCTGCTTATCAATGGTGAAATCATAGAAAGAGTAAATGAAATTCTTTTGTTGTATTTCATAGAATGAAAAACTGTACAGTTACAATAGTGACTACTGCTATATATACATGCGAGCACCGACTAATTTGAAGTGCCAATTGTCCACTACCTTCCACTAACTAACTAACTAATTGACAGTTGTGCAACAACCCACTAACTACCTCTAACTAATCTGCTAACTACACTGTGTTAATACTAACAAACTAACTAATTAACTCCAATGCCAATATATATATATATATATGGTTGAAGTTAGTGAGTGTCAATGACTCCCCTATCCCCAAGGTAGGTTCATCTCCAAAAAAAAAATAGAATATACACTAATCTTACCTCTATTTTTATGAAAGTAGAGTGATTATTTCTGACAAATTCTCGGCTCAAAAAGACAATCATATGACCTATGCTATCTAGAATATATTCCTTTTATAGTAGTAATTTATATTCTCCATTTCTTTTTGTCATACTCTTTAGTCTATTTATAGTGATAGCAACTAGCAAACATTATACTTGTATTATGCAATCATAAACCTCAATATTGCACCTCATAGTACATGACAAATAAATCTAAAGCTATAGAATCAAAATCTATCCTAATGTCTCCAATTAGACCAATAGGATTTAATCTGCTATATTTGCTTCATTTTTTTCCTTTCTTCACAAAGCAGCATTTAGAAACTCCATCAATTGACAGGAACAGAAGTGCTAAAAATGAAACATGCCAACAGGATATTAACTACTTGATCAAAATGATACAACGGCTTCTACTATTAACACATTGTTTTAAGTTTTAACATTACAGAAAATAAGTTCAGTTCTCCTACAAGAAGAGAGTTTATTAAGGAAAGAACACTCTTCAAGTGTCTTTCTCAACCACCTACAAGTACAAGACTTGGACTAACATTACAAGGTCCTAATTTCCAACCAGATTCTTGAAACAGTAAGTTATCAAGACATACCATCCAGCAGTAACAAGAAAAATGCCCAACATAACAAACAGAAACGCCCATCCAACCATTGAAACTCCGAAGCAAGCCATCACAATGGTAGGCACAAATGATCTTAAGATTGACCAGCCATCGACCCACTGCCCCTTGAACAGTACAAGAGCTCCAACATTAATCATGTTCCAACGCATTGTTCCTCCATATGATAGCCGATTCAGGAAATTAGCAGCAAATGAGTGGCCGTTGCAACTGAAAATGTTGAAGGTTTTGTACCCAAAATTGCGTGCAGACAACCGAACAGCATCATCCCAACTTACTGCTGTCCCAAATTGAGTGTGTTGATGACCCTGCTTGCATGTGTGTCCACGAAAGTTGCTAGTGAAACAGCACTGTACAAACATACCAAAGTTGATAAAGAGTCATCATAACCTGTTTGTAAATTTTTATGAGTCATTGAAGAGATGCTACTGCAAAAGTGCACCATTTAACTTTTCTTGCTATCTTCTCTTTATGGGGATGGGGTGGGACTTTGTATTGGATAAAAGCAGCCATGGGCACATACCTGCTGCCTGTCTACCTGATAGTATCTGGCTACAGCTCCGTATGAGAGATGACCGAAATAAATCAAGTTAGCTCCAGAAAAATCTACAATGGTACCATCCTCCATGCATATGCCAACATGTCCGACAAAAGGTGCAAGCCATGAAACCACAGGGAGAGGAGCCCAAACAAGGCAACAAGGGAACTTTTGTTTCCTTGGATCAATTTCGTCTAGTGGCGATAAACCATGCTGAATTACTCGCGAACCACTGTCCCTTTCTACCACATACCTAGGATTTACATCCATCTCAGGAGATCTTGTTGGAAGCATATTGCTACACTGAACTATTTCTCATTAACCCAGAAGAATGAGATTCCCTGTCGAATAGGAAAAGGAATATCATCTCATTACACCCTCTAGGCAAAAACTAAAGCTATATTCTTACACTAAAGCTAAGCCTGACTAGCGATCACTATCAACAATGGAGTTTCAGCCGTTGCAATTCAGGAAAGGAATGATGATTGATGATTCAGAATACAGTCCTAAGCTAAATGCTGAAGTGCAATAAAGAAAATTAAGAATTACTCGACACAATTAAATAAACAATAGCAAACATTTGCTACTTTGCAGCTCCGACTCAGGGGCATAGCCACTTCTTACAGTCCAAAATAGCCTGAATAAGAACTCAAGCTACATGAAACAAAATCTTCTACCTGATCTATATGTAAATATACATGAAAGATATTTGACAAGTCATCTCAGGTATCATATCTGACCAATCATTCTTTGAGATAAATCTGGCAGAACAGCAATTAAAATCACATTATTCAGAAAGCTTCTACATATACACGTACACTTTATTCTGTGTTTCAACACTCTTTTTAAGTTCAATATACAAATATGACTTTAATTTTCAAATATAAAATGAAGTCAATTGACCACAATGCCTCACAATAAGATGTCAGGAGACACATCAAGAATGGTCATTGGAACAGCGAAGAGCTAGTTACTTCTAAGCTTTCTTAGACTGATGGCAAGAAATGATTGCTACAGGCTTAATGTACCTCTGAAAATATTACCATAGTTGCAACCGAGCCAAGACAAGCTTTAAGCTACTTGAGCTCAGAATTAGTCCAGCTCAACTCAACTAACTTTCCTGACTAGTAGGCTCAATATTCATATACATGTTCCACTGGGTGCATTATGAATTACAGCTTATGAACTAAAGCAACATTTTATGTCATTTTAACCCTTTACTTTCCATATATGCATAAATTATTCTTTCAGAATGCAGGATATTAAATATGCACCTTTACCTATAAGTTTTCCCTTTCACTCTATCGGCTGAAGGGACCCTTATTTCTTCCTTTTTTTCCCTAATAAACATTGCTGTGGAAATCAACTTCCACCCACCTATATCCTATCAGTTTCAACCCTTAATAATGCCCTCCGTAATTCATAACTCATCTGCTACAGACTAGAAACACTGGCAAATCTAGAAAAAAATTCTGCCAGCATTTTGTGACACTATGAAAGTAACGTCAGGCTGTAGCTTGAAGTCCCCAGTTGGTAGTCGATATTATCATCAAATCAGCTAAAAAGCAAGATTTTCATAGGCCAATTACACTCATGCATCAATGATGCATTGGATAAGACTTGGAATTATAGCAATTAAAACTCCAGCACTGTCGCAGTTCCTTACCCATTGTATGTCATAATTAAAAACATTAATTATGCACTAGAAGTTGATACACAAATTTTTTAGTCTACTGATAGAAGCTTGAGCACAGAACCTATTGATGAACAGAAAGGTTTTTGAGCTTAGAGTTTTTATTTTCTATTAAATAATAGCAGTAATTTATTTTCTATTAAATAATAGTAGTAATTTATAAGGAAAAAGCCCCCATAATTAATATGTCAAGTGAAAGTAACCTCTATAGTAAAGAGTGTCTTATATAGAATTAGGTCGCACATCAAGTTTTGAATTAACTCAAGAAACACCAATATCAACACGCAAAAAAGGAAGAAAAAAAATCAAGATGCTTTTAAGATAGATATAGTTCTACTCAGAAGATTCTGAATTGTATTCTTCTGTTTTACTTTTGCTAAATTTATAAATGACTAGAACTCTATTTTAGAAGTTTTAAAATCCTTGTAAGAAGAATCAAGGATACACTGTATTTGCTTTTTGAATTGTAAATATGACACCTAGATCTGCCTTTGTGCCGGTTACCTTTCCGGGGAAAAAAGGAAAGAAAAAAAAGAAGAGGCCTAAGCATTTAAACTTCGGGCTAGGTAGCCGTAACTCATACACTATGCTTGTTCAAATGATGCAACCAAGCAGAATACACATTTCACTCACTTGGCTTGATTTCCATTCATACTATCTACAGTGAAAAAGAAATCACGGAAAAATATAACCCTTTCGCTTGTGTCACAGATTGGGGAGTGTAAGATGCAATATCTCTATAATGTATAAAGGCAGTTTCCAAAATCTAAGGGGAAGCAGTAGAGAATTGTAACTTACAGTACCATCTGGCACTGTTAAATTGCTAATCATGTTTGAAATTCGCTCTTATCAAAAGAAAGTAGAGAGAATATTGCAGTCGTATTGAATTAATATTCCTTGTCTTATTTGGATAAACAACAGTACTGGATAACTTAATGTTTACTACTTTCTTTCTTTTTTAAAAAGGATACATTTAGGCATGACTTACACAATGGAAAAAAGAAGAATGAGTGAATGAAATCTATGAAATAAGGTACATTTATTGCACTGCTAGACACATTCATTAGGTTGTAACCTATCGGTGCCCTGTTTGACGTCCTTACTAAGTTGCTCGGACTCTGCACTTTTGGTGCCGCACCCATGTCGACACGACGTGGGTGTGGGTGTGGGATCTTTATCGGATTTGGCCAATCGATTTTGGGTACTTTGACCAAAACAAACAGATAAGGTTGGAACAGATACGATGATTTTTGTATAAAAACAAATTATGAGGTGAAATTGAAGAAAATGGAGTACCTTGTATATAAAAATTTCTATGTCAGTCCTTTTTCTTATATAACCTTCTGAGATTCTCCTTTTGATCAATATTTTTTCCTAATATTACCATGTAAATTTTCCACATAATGTTTCATAATTTAGATAGGACTATTTTTAGATATTTGAATTATTTTTAGTCGAATTCGTGCACCCATAACCGTATTTGGATCCCTATCTCTGAATCTTAAAATTTAGATTATGAATGATCCGGCCACTAGATCCGCACCCGTATCGGAGACCCGCATCCGAGTCCGAGCAACTTAGCTTCCTTATACAAGCTCAAAGGGGTGAAACTACTTGTGCCTTACATCAAATATGGAAAACTTAGCATTCACCAAAAAACCTTAATTAAAGAATTTTTTAGAGCTAAATGTCTTAATCCTTTGTTTTTGTGAAACTGATATGCTTAATCCTTATATATAGGGAAAAGAAATTCTGGAGCTCCATTTATAATCACATATAGGGGAATTACATCAATATAACTTTCATGAGGAGACTGTACAAGATTCGGAAAAGGTTAAAGTTGAGGAGTTCCAATAGAAAATATATTGACATCTCAATAAGAAGAGAAGGAATGGACAAGATGATATAAAGGGTGTCAAGAGAAAATTATTCCAATGAGATCATACTACACGGGCTATTGGGATAGAGTATGGTTCTTTTGGGTTATAATTGACGGTTGTTTTTGAATTCCATTTCGACTACAAAATCGTACAAGAGTTCCTTAGCATCCAATTCCTCGCAAATATTCAAAAAGTTTTAATTTGAATTAATATAGAACAGTAAATCCTAAAATATATATGATTATAAGCACTTATTAAGTAATATGTTGACATGAGACTCTTTGAGATTCATTCAATCTATAATACTCCCTCCATTTCAATTTGTTTGTCCTACTTCCCTTTTAAGTCCATTTCAAAAAAAAAAGTCTCTTTCCTTGTTTCTTTTTTTTTTTTTTTTGTTTTGTAAATGGTAATTTTTTCAACTATATATCCACAAGTATACTACATCAAAACAATGTAGTCGCTCTCCAAAACTATTACAGCTTACTGCTTGAACTCCAATAAGTTCTTTTTCTTACAAATAGTCTAAAATATCAAAAATATCTTCCTATCTGTACTAACACTTCCTTCTTACACCAAAAGTAATAAAGGGATAAACAATTCGTCTTGAATATCTGTAAATTGTTCTGCTTGCCTTCAAAGAACCAAGACTCAAGCTTGGTAGAAGCAAACGAGTTGGCTATGATAGATTGGGCATGTTGTCGCTTACAACTTGGGATGGTATGGGACATTCCCTCAAATCTCTGATTTCTTTCTTTCCAAACTGTCCACCATATACATGTTGAGACAATTTTCCATCTCTCCTACTTTTTTGTTGCATTGTCATCACTGTTCCAGCATTTTAGAATTCCTTCCTTATTCCTTGGCTTCACCCATCTGATCTTTCCTCGGACTAATGAAGATCTTTCACAGTTGATCTGTCCACTTGCAATGTAAAAAAAGATGGTTGATTGTCTCTGTTTGTTCCCCACATAAATAGAATCTAGAGCATAGTTGAAAATCTCTTCTTCTTTTTTTTTAATTCAGATTCTCATGTGTCAACACTGCTTCCTTTGCCAACAGCCAACAGAAACAATTCACCTTATATGGTACCTTCACTTTCTATACCATCTTCCATAGTCATCAGCCAAGAGAAATAGTTCACCTTGTATGGTACCTTTACTTTCTATATCATCTTCCAAAGCCATCCCTCCTCCTGTATGTTTGAGGCATTCAGGTCCCTATAAGCAGAACTGATAGTGAATATCCCTCTGCTATCTATCTTTCATACGTATTTTTCTTTTCAATTTTTCNGTATGTTTGAGGCATTCAGGTCCCTATAAGCAGAACTGATAGTGAATATCCCTCTGCTATCTATCTTTCATACTATTATGTCATTTTCCCTGTTTAAATTGTTGAAGTGAGCAACTGTGTTGTAGAAAGCTATTGCCCTTTCCATTTCCCAATCATTTAGATGTCTACTGAGATGCAAATCTCATTCCTGTCTTGTCCACATTTCAGCCACAGTGGCCTGTTAATGGAGACAAAGGATGTAAAGGTCTGGACAAAGTTGTTTCAAAATTTCATGTCCTATCCATTTGTCCTCCCAGAGAGATACTTTCATGTCATTTCCACCTTTGAAGCTAGATCTATTTAAGACTAGTGGCCAAAGATTCCTGATGGATCTCCAAATAGCCTCCATTTCATATTTTGTAGTGATTACCTCCTTCAAAAGTATATTGTCAATTGTTGCAAACTTTCATAGTCATTTCATCATTAAGCTATTGTTCTGCAATTTCATGTCTCTTACACCCAGAGCTCCATCCATTTTGCTTCTTGTCAGCTCCTCCTACTTAACCAGATGAAATTTTTTCTTATCTTCATTCCCCTGCTAAAAGAAGTTCCTTCTAAATGCATCAATCCTTTTAAACACACTAGCTGGGGAGGGAACGACAAACTCATGTAACAAGGTAAAGCATCTAAAATACTATTAACCAAAGTCAATCTTCCTCCTAAAGAGAAATACTGACTTCTCCATTTGTTAGTTTTTTCTACCACTCCACTCCAGATCCCCTTTGACTTGCTTTTGGCACCCAAAGGCATGCCTAAGAGGGTGTTTGGATTGGCTTAAAAGCTAGTAAGCTCTTTTAACTTTTTTGAATACTTGGCAAAACAATGCATAAAATAAGTTTAAAATTGCTTAAAGAAAATCAAATGCCAAAAGTTGGCATCCCCAACTTTTTACTTTTTGGCGCAAAAGCCATTTTAGTTTGACCAAAACTTTTACCCTTTTATCCCACTATATTTTTTCTAATTCCAATACTACCCTTACTACCATAAAACCCTAAAAGTGTCTCTCTTCTCTTTTTTATTTAAGGGTATTTTAGTTATTTTGACCAAAAAAAGTATTTAACAGCACGTGTGTACCAAAAAGAGTCATACGTAGACTTGTGGACATTGTCTTTCAGCTAATAATTTGGCAATGATCTTGTAAACCCCCTATCAAACTAATAAGCCTGAAAGTATTCAGCTCCACAGCTTCCATCTTCTTAGAAATTAGAGCCACAAAGGTGGCAGTGATGCTCCTTTCAAAAATTTCTTCATTATAAATTCTGCAGTAGTCGATGGATGATTTTAGGAGGGTTAAGGGTAGACCTAAGAAGCAATGGGGTGAGGTGATTAGAAAGGATATGGCACAACTACAACTTACTGAAGACTTGACCTTAGATAAGAAGATATGGGGTACACGGATTAGGATAGCAGGGTAGTAGGGAGCTGTGGGTAACACGGCTTTCTCGTCCTCAGGGGTAGGCCTAATTTTTGTTCTTATAGTTCCTGTCTTTCGTTGTTTGTTCCTGCTTGATGCTACTTGTTTATTGTTTAGTGTATTTTTGTTCTGTGTTTTGGTGCGAGCACTAGCTGTTGTTGATATTATGTGTTGTCTCTTGTGCTATTATTTTGTTGTTGGTTCTGTTTCTCTTAAAGTCGAGGGTCTACGGAAACAGCCTCTCTACCTCTAAGGTAGTGGTAGGGTCTGCATACATTCTACCCTCCCCAGACCCCACTTGGTGGGATTATACTGGGTGGTTGTTGTTGTTGTTGTAAATCCTGCACTGCTGCTACTAAATCTGAACTGATAATTGCCCCGCATTGATGAAAAAGGTCATGGAAAAGCAATCTGGCCTTGGTGCTTTATCTCTTGCACAAACTATTATGCTTTCCAAGATCCCTTGTGTTTCAGAAAGCTGTTTTCTTCTCCAATCATGGAACAATTCCTCATGTCTAATTGTGGTCTCCAATCCTCTATCTCAGTGTATAACTTCTCATAATAGGCAACAATCTCTTTCTGCACCTCTTCTGGTTCAGATAAATTTCACCTCTAACTTTCAGGTTGTCAATTTTGTTGGTTCTTCTGTGAGCATTTGCAGTTCTATGGAAGACATTTGTGTTTTTATCCCCCTTACTTTAACCGTGTTGCTCTGGACCTCTATCTCCATGCAATCTCTTCCTTCTTTGCTATGCCTTCAAATTCCATATTCAGTGCTAGTTCAGTGGCAATATCTTTCCTTTTTTGACAACTCTTTAATTCTAACTTTCTACATGGCATGTTTAACACCACAAGATTAAAAGACATTTTGGTACATTCTACGTATCTTTAGTTTAAGACCACAAAATTCAAAAGTCTTCTTTACTTTCTTAAACTCTGTGTCAAGTCAAAACCAGACAAACAAATTGAAACGGAGGGAGTACCTTTTTCCTTGTTAATAATGTGGCATGCTGTGTAAGCGGTTGTTAGCATAAGGGAGGCGACAAATCATGACAAGCTGGTATTGTTTATGTAGAGACATGGAGAGTATAGTGCAGACGACCTATTACATTGTAGCCTCATATCACAATTATGATACATCTGCATCAGGATGGACATATTAAGATTTATCTCCAAAATTGATTCACTTCACCGTGTTTAGTTTAGAAAAGTTCTAGCCATTTTAGGTTAGAATCATCATGTTATGAAATTGAGCTAACAAGGAAAAAATGTCTTATCTCTTTTGCTTTTTTCAAAATTAGTGGAGAAAGTACTCTTCCGCAAAATGGTTCATTTCTTCTAATTATGGAGAAACTATGACGGTCAATTATTAAAGAAGGCGTAATAGGAAAGTACATAAGGCATAAGTTTCACGATAACCATATAGGATTGGGTATAAGATAAGGTTAATTAGTTCCTATAGAAATTTTACAACACCTTTCTAGGAAGAGAAGGATCGACAATATGTTATATAGGGTGTTTAGGAAAAAGCATTTGTGACAATAGCACGTGGAGCTATTGAAAGAAAGAAAAGGAGGTGAGGAAGAATGTTTTGAATACCAAGATGCCAATGATTTCTTTCCATGTTGATAATGAGGGACGAGATGTCAATGGCGGCTAACTTAAGGGAACCCGACAAATTGTTACGAGCTAGTATTGCTCATGTGGAAAACATGGAGATGATACTAAGCTCCCTACATTGTATTGTAGTCTCATTTCATAATCGTGGAACCTTGTTTTGGGTGATAAGAGCAAGATAAGCATAGCTCTATCTCCACAACCGATTCCCTATTCGGTTTTTGTTATAAAAAAAAGATTAAAAAAGAAAGTCTACCGATTTTAGTCTATTCAAGAAGTTTTAATTTGAAATAACATAGAATAATAAATCCTCAAATTATATATGATTATAAGTACTTATTAAACAATACGTTATACGTTGATGTGGGAGTCTTTGAGATTCATTCAATCTCTAATAGCTTTGTTTCATTGTTAACAATGTGTCTATGTAAACAATTTACATATGGGAGGCGACAAACCATCACAAGTTGGTGTTGCTTATGTAGAAGACATGGAGAATATAGTGAAGACGTCCTATTGCTCTGTAGCCTCATATCACAATTACGACATATTTGTGTCGGGACGGACATTGTTAAGATTATCTCCAAGGAGGTTCCACTTCACCATGTTTGGTTTTACGAAAAAAATCTAATCATTTTAGGTAAAAATCATGTTATGAATAAGGGAAAAAAATTCTCATGTTTTTTTTATTTTTGAACGTTAGAGGAAAAGAAAAGGCTAGTACAAGATATTTTCTTCCACAAAATGCTAATTTATTCCAATTAAATAGAGAAACAATGATGGTTAATTATTTAAGAAGGCATAATAGAAAAGTACATAAGACATAAGATTCACAAGAACCGTATAGGATTAGGAATAAGATGATGTTAAGGAGTTTCAAAAGAAAGTTTATGACACCTCAATAGGGAGAAAAGGATTGATAAGAAGATATGTAGGGTGCCTACAGAAAAACATTCACATTTACGACAATAGCACTTCGAGCTATTAAAGGAAAGAAAAAGGAGGTGTGGGACCATGTCTTGAGTACCAAGATGGCTAAAGGAAGTAGCTTTCTTTCCTTGTTGATAATGTGGAATAAGATGTTAATGTCAGTTAACTTAAGGAAAACCGAAAAATTGTTAGATGGTATTGATCATGAGAAAAATATGGAGAAGATACTAAGCACCCCGTATTGCATTTAGGGGTGTGTGTTCGGTATTTGGTTCGCTTTTTCAAAGTTCAGTTTCGCTAGACGATAATCCGATAATTAATAATTGAAAGTAGATACCAAATACCAAATTTTCTTCATTTGGTCTAGTACATATTGAAGGGAAAAGATATTTCGACAACATATGTTCATAATTTGTCCAATATTTAACATGTTAGCTTTTAGAGAAATCACATAGAGGATAGATCTCCACTCTCAAGCCCTAACATTATGAATTTGGCATCACAAATCAATCAAGACATCCAAATCACTATTAACCATAGATATGATAAACAATTCATACACACAAACTTAAAAGTGAATAAATTATGTTCTCAAACTTGGGTTCTTGGTGGATATGGTTAGATCAATTAGCTACGATATGCTTAGAGAATACTTAGGGTAAGGATAATAATAATAATGATANGATACCCGCTGAAGTGAGACCGTCCCACAGTTTGAGATCCGTTGATAATAATAATAATGTGTTGTTATTCACACATGGTAAGCTAACTCAACCCCAAAAGCTAGCTCTGAGGGAAGGACTGTCCAAATACATATAAACAAACCGCCACTCTATTACCCAACCAATTGTGAGACTCTAATCACACTAACACTCCCTTCACACCCAGGCCCCACGGGAGCGTGGACCGTGAGCCCAAACGGGGATGGACCTTGTTCTGATACCATGTAAAAATATGGCAGCTAGGCGTAACTCAACCCCAAAAGCTAGCTCGTAAAGGGAGGATTGCCCAATAAGCAAATCACCTGTCCATTCCTCAATCAATGTGGGACTCTAACCCACTCTAACCCCCCCTTCACACCCAGGTCCGACTGGAGCTGGACCGAGATCCCAAACGGGAATGGACCTGGCTCTGATATCATGTAAACATTTGACATGACAACTGTGGCAAATCAAACTTCGGTACTCGGTTTACGATGATTTATGCCCACCCTAATTGCATTGTAGTCTCATATAACAATCACGGAATTGTTATGAGTGATGAGAGAAAGATAATCATAGCTCTATCTCCACGACTAGTTTCATATGGTTGGTTTGTGTGATACAAAAGAAAAGCTCTAATCATTTTAGTTGAAGATCTTGTAAGAAATATGGGTAACATGAAAAACGAATTTTATCCTTTTTGGATTTTTAGCAATAAGATTTTTTCTTTTGTTTTTATCAAGTAAATAAATTTCATTAATGGTGGGCCAAAACAAAAAGTGTCCCTATACAAAAAGTATACCAAAAGAGTAGAAAACCTACAAAAAGATATAGTTCTCTATCAAAGATATCTAATCTTATATACCATATAGGACTTCATGGGTGCACCAAAAGAAAATAAGGGATAGAAGGCTACTCATCAACGAACAAAACTCGTCTCTACCCCTTCAAAAGCTCTTTTGTTTTTCTTTCCAAATAACCCACAAGATTGCTAGTAGAGCAGTAATACATGACATGTGTCTTCTCCTCCTCCTCCTACAATTCTAGTTGCGCATTAACCTTGATACAATTATTGGCATCACCCATAAGATACCAAACCAACTAAACATTTCGCACCATAACCTCGAAGCTAGACTACAATAATGAATGTGACTCCTTGCACATGAAGCACCAACTAACACAAATGACCTTCCGCATCCTATGATTCAGAAAAAAAAATGGTACGAACAAAATATACCCATTTGTAAAATGGTCAATCTCTCATAATAACAAATAAATTATGGTGGCTAATTATTTAAAAAGGGCTGATATTGTTTAAGCTTCATGAGGGTCATTCAAGATTAGTGATAAGATAAAAATGAAGAGTTCCAATAAAATATATGATACTTCAATAAGGAGGGAAGCAATAGAGAAGATAATATTGAGGAGCTGGATGCGGATCATTTGCAATGAGACCAAGCTAATAAAGCTATTAGAAGGGAAAAGAGGGAGGTGTGAAAGAACATATGACTACAATACCAAGAAAGTAGTTTTGTCTCTCTGTTGGCAATGAAGGATGCTAATTCTCCTTGTTCGTAATGATGGATGCTATGGTAACAACTATTAACTTGAGGAAAGGAAGCAACAGCTATGACTTACGAGTTTGTGGTTATGTAAAAGGATGGAAAACATATATATCACACACTTTTTCATTGTTGTCCCATTTCAACTCATGCAACCTTGTGTGCTTTTCTTTCTACATATTTGTGGTATTCGGACAACCTTGCACACACCCCAACTAATCCATCCAGCATCCTTCCCAACCCACAAGCACATATTGCCAAGATAATCATGCCCATTAAGGTTGGAACAATAGGCACACCAAGTATTGTATGGAATTCAAACTAGAGATCTCCATATTGTTACTCTAATGTCTCAACCATTAGGTCATACACTTCAAGACATGTGTGCTTCATGTTTAATACAATGGTGTTTTCAAGAAGATGGGAAGTAGTGTCAAGCTGGGTTTACAGAAGATTGACAGAGAAAGGAAAGGCAGCTTGGCTAACTACACTATTGCATCCTTTGGGACTTCTTTATTCTTCCTTTTGGTTGAAAAAGTGTATCCTTTTAGATTAATTGGATCGGAAGAAATAGAAAACTGTTTAATATAGTAAGAATGATGTGAAAAAGTTATAACTTGTTTCTCTTCAGGTACATTATAGGTGTAAGAGTTCCCTGTTGTATAGATAGTTGAGTTAACTTGATAGACGAAAGTGGTTGAGCCATTCACCCAAATTAAACATCTGTTTTGTATTGTATTGGTGTGTCATTAATGAAATACTTACATTTCTCAAAAAATATAGACATAATTGCTTCATTAAGTATTAACCTATACAACATCTCTGACTACGAGTATGAAATGCACCCCAGAAAAAGATCATCTATCTTACATTCCCGTACTTACTTACTTTTGTCAGTTCTGAGTAGGAAAAAGTTTATAGGCAAAGATCAATCTGCTTTGATAATTCTGAAGGCAACAAAAAGAAATATGAAGATGAAACACATTACATTAATTATGCCCAGAGTCCAATTTATATAAAATGGTTCTGTAAAGATTCAACGATTAACACAGGTCCTTTACTGAATTTTTTTTTTCCTTTGGAAATGGTAAATTTTCGTTCTACTGCATTACTCAAGCAATTCATCCCTTTTTTCTTTCACAAAATTCACAAAACTCTAACATCTGTTGGCAAATTAATATCAGGTTATTCAAACGCCCTTCTAAGTGAAAGTCACAAAGAAAAGAGAAAAACATGCTTGAGCTGATACCTCTCTCTAGCTCATCAACAACATAGCTGCAGAAGTCCATCCATGCAAATGTCAATGAAGAACAAGAAAAGAACTAGACTGAGGGGGAAGGGGCAAATAAAGGCATTAGCACCAGTACTCTTGCAACATTAGATTCTAACAACAGACTGCCAGAAAGAGAAAGTCAACACTTCTTCTGAAACATCTAAAATACTAAAAAAAACTGATTGACATTGTATTAAAGGCTAATTTACAATTAGTTCAAGCTATTGTCCAAGTCTTTCACTAATTTTGAGCAATGATTGACACTTTCAAACTTGGATGCTAAGTGCTAACCCAATTCAAGAAAATGAGCACACTCCTTCCTAAGTTAGCCAAGGACAAAAAGTACTCAAGATGGATTTCAGGACCTGAATTCCAGGGAAAAAAGGTAGATACATTTGCAGTAACATAAGGGGCAAAAGAAAGTAGAGAACAATTATCGACCTTATTGTGTCTTCTTGGCAAACCAAGATGCAATCTTGAGAACTCCAAAGTCACCTATGTACAGATAAACCAACACCCAGTTAACAAACTTTAACAAAAACAAAGATCAAATTGTCCAATGTAAGTGCATTGGGTAACATAAATCAATTTATAAAAATAGGGGAAAGATGAAAGAACCCTGGAAATTATAGAGTATAGCAAGACAAAAACCACAGTGAAGAAACACAACCATCAACTTAGATATCAACGAAGCGTTACAGTTATGACTTATGAGAAAGGGGAAGGCCCAAATAAGAAAGACTAGAAAACAAAAGTAAGTACTGGTCAGATTTTATTGTCCACGTGTCCTTTTTTTCTGTTTCTCTTTTATGTCCACTTCTGTCTTTTAGTTTATCAAGAAGAAGACAAGCAGAAAGTGGAGAGATGCATGAACTGAACTAAATATACGGATCAATTTTTGGCCATTTATACATGCCATGCGGTGGAGGCTTGACTAAGAATTCTAGTCCCAACGGAACAAGATTTGGACGAGGCCAGACTGACTATTTTGGTGGGGTTTAGACACCGCTTTGTAATTACACGGCATAGTAAATTCGAAAACTTAGAATGTCGTTAATGATATACTTTTTTATCAGAAAAGATAGATATAACTGCTTAATTAAGTATAAATGTATAATCTCTCTCACCTATTCTTCATCTCTAAAACGGAAGTCATAACTAGTATAAAGGCATCCTAGCCAAAATCATCTATCCCTAAAAATCATCTATCCCTATCTTCGTGTACTTGTACTTAACTACTTCTTTCAGTTTCCGAGTAGGAAAAATTCAACAGGTAAAGTCGTAAAGATCCGTCTGCTTTAATATTCCTGAAGGCAACAAGAAACATGAAGATGAATCCCACAAAATATAATTTATGTCCATAATTACATTTATGATCCATAACGAAATTCATGGGGAATGGTTCTTTGAAAGAGAATGACNTGTCCCTATAAGATGTTTAGATAATTTATGTCCATAATTACATTTATGATCCATAACGAAATTCATGGGGAATGGTTCTTTGAAAGAGAATGACTAATAAGATCCTTCTTACTGCATTAGTCCAAGTAATTTGATCTCTTTTTCCCTCTACAGTTCACATTACTTTAACATCTGGTGGCAAATTAAATATCAATCACCTCTTATGCAAAATCCCGTCTCAGTATAGGACACAAAGAAACAAGAAAAACACTTTTGAGCAAGGACTTGCTGAAAAGAGATCTCTGTAGCTCATCTAGTTAACATAGTAGCTGCATAAAATCCCTTCATGCCAATGTCACGGAAGAACAAGAAAAAGATCTAACAAGGGAAAGGAGGGAAATCAAAGGCATTATCACCACTAAACTAGAAATTTTAGATTCTAACAAGAGACTACCAGGAAGAAAACATCTAATATATTAAACAAGCACAACATACGGACATTGTATTAAAGACTAATTTACAATTAGCCCAAGCTATTTTCCAAGTCTTCCATTAATTCAAGAAAATGAGTTCACTCCCTTGAGTCCTTCCTAAGGTAGCCAAGAACAAAAACTATTCAAGAAATTGGCTTTGCAAAAATAACAATAACATACCAAGTGTAATTCCACAAGTGGTGTTTGAGAAGGGTAGGATCAAAAGACCTTTACTCTATCTTTGAGAGGTATAGAGATTGTTTCTGATAGACCTTCAGCTCAAAAAAGCAGGAAAGTAAAAGAAAAAGAGACACAACAAATAACAATGCACAAAATAAGTGTAGCAACAGATATTAATATACATTGGAGGAAAAAAAAACTATGTGATACCTAAATCTTACTACAAGTACGACAACACTCCACTAACTGCTATCCTTCTGCCTTAATCCTCGACCTCCATGTCTTCTTATCTAACGTCATGTCTTCAGTCAGCTCAAGTTGTACCATGTCTTACTTAATCACCTCCCCCTTCTTCTTCAGACTATCTCTACCTCTTCTAATTCTTTTTATAGTCAATCTCTCACACCTCCTCACCAGCGCATCCTCGCACCTACTCTTCACATGTATACCCCATCTCAACCTCGTTTAGCTCATCTTGTCCGCCAAAGAGGCCACTCTTGTCTTGTATAACTTAGTTCTTAATCATATCTATCCTAGTATGCCGACACATCCATCTACCTTTGCATAACTAACTTCCAAAAAGGCAAAATAATGCAGATGAATTAGCAGTAACATGAGGGGCAAAAAACTACTAATACATATGGATGGCAACCTTAATGTGTCCTCTAGGCAAACCATGGCGCAATATTCAGAATTCCAGTCACCTAAGTACAATAATACCAACGCCCAGATAACAAGATTTAACAAAAAAAAATGAAAAAATTTAAGTGCATTGAGTGATGAAAATCAAGAAACGATAAAAGGGGAAAATGGAAACAGCCCGGGAACCCACATAGTACAAACAGGCCAAGAAACATAGTGAAGAGACAATCAACAATCTAGATATCAATGAAGCGGTTACATTTCAGAGGAAGGGGAAGACAGGACAAAGAAAAAACTAGTAGAAAACAAGAGTAAATGCCGGACAGATTTCTTTTGTCCGTTTTTCTTTCTGTTTCTCTATTATGTCCACTTCTTTTTTTGCTTACCGAGAAGAAGACAACCAAAGGGTGGAGAAATGCATGAACACTAAATTCATGCCATTGCCATTTACATCTGTCACGCGGCGGAGGCCCAATCGAGGACAGATTCATGATGATGGTCTGAGAAACTATCCTTGTTCTCCCTTCTTCTTTTTCGGTTTCTCTTGTGTGTTCATATTGGGGGACTTATATTTAAATTGGCATAGAAAAAAGTATCATATTAGAATTGACAAAAATGGTCCCTTATTTTTGAGTTGCATTCAAAATAATCTCTTTAAAATATACACTTAACAGTTTTGAACCTTTAAGTTAACACAACTTAATAAAAATCCACAAGTCTCTTATGTTTGAGGTTAGGTTTAAATAGTCTCTTAAACATGCACACAAAGGTTTTGGTCTCTGAAATTTGTCTAAAGTTCACACTTTTAATCTGCAATAAAATATTTAATATAAATATTAAGAAAATCCCATCAAATCATAAAACATGCAACACAAAAAACTATACTAGACACTAAAAAATATTTTAAAAAATTAACAAAAATTACACCTTAAAAAGTTATAACAAACTTTAAAATAATATAGAAATTACAAAAATTATCACTACTAAAAACAAGCGAAAACCGCTGGACACAACCAAGAGATGCTATTGGAAGCAAATGATTTTCTAAGTAAGGAAAAAAGGCACGTGTACTTGAAATAATGATTTATATATCAATTAAATTTTGTGGTGTTAGTAATTAGTTTAAGTATCTTTATTACAATTAACTATTTTTTTTTTTTACAGTTGTAAAATGTGAAATTAATAATAATCTATAAGTTATTCCAAGAAAAACATATATAGATTGATTGAATTACTATACAACTTATACTACATATTACTTTCATTCGATAACAATTTCTTGAAGACAAGACATAAACTTTTTAAATGTATAATATTTACAATTATAGTTAACGTTATTCATATTCACATATATCATGTGTTGACGTTGGAGTATAAAGGAACAAGAAAGTTATCGAGCTAAATATTTAATATATAGTTTTAAAAAAAGTTTCAATTTCTTGCTTATCCATAGAGTTCTTTCGAATATATATATATATATTTTCCCTCCATGTGTTCTATATCAAAATTAAAGAAGAGTTGCCAATTAACAAAGGATACTGACATGCATCTTCAACTGAAAATTTATTTAATGTAAAACTGCAATAACGATATTTTTTATCTCTCACTCACGCCTCAAAAGACATACCACCCTTATATAGATAAATGTATTTTCACATCTTCTTGGTTCGAAATGGATGGTAAAGAAAGATTTTTCTATGCAGAGTACTCCTGGAAACAAGTTTAATTTAGGGTGTGTTTGATATGGAAGAAACTATATTTTAGAATATATATTTCAATTTATTCATGCTCGATTAATCAAATTTTTTGATTTTTCTTTTTTAGGAAAATAAGTTCCTTAAAATTGAAGAAAAGGATTTCGCCAACAAAAGTAAAAAAAAAAACAGGCTCCACAAGTAATATTTCATATTGATTGTTTGCTTCTCACTCCCCAACACACCTCATCTTCATCCCAATGCCATTAGCCTCCTCACCATCCACGCTCCTACCCTAACTGTTACCTCCCATAATATATTATAAATTATACAAAATATTTTAAAAATAATATATAACAAACGTACAAAAAAAAAAGAAAGTAAGAAGCTTATTTATTTTTAAATATACCCTTAATAGTTAAAGAAAACTCGAAATGTCCAAAATAAGCCTTATTCGATAAATATAGAGGGATTTAAATTATACTCAAAAACTTGATTTCGCATGGCCAAAATAATGAGGTCCCATAGGATAATAGGCGATTCTTACAATAATATAATTATTGGCTAGAACTAGAGCAACATTCCTCCGTTATCGTCCAGCGGTTAGGATATCTGGCTTTCACCCAGGAGACCCGGGTTCGATTCCCGGTAACGGAATTCTTTTTTTGTTCTTTTTTTTACACTTTAAATTGTCTTGCTGAACTTTACACTTTGTTTAGTTGAGATACTCTTGCCTAATTTTTTTTTTTTCGTTTTTTTTCCTTCACGAAGTACAATATGAGAAAATAAAAACTAGATAGAAAATGCTCTAAGTTAAGTTTAATTTGTTTTTTCGTATTCACATTTTGCCATTAAATGAATGAATTCAGAACAAATAATCATTAGAAAAATGAAAAATCATTATATGAAATTAAAATGGACAAGTCAATTATGATTCTAATTTCATAAATTTATGTGAAAAATAATTATAATAATCAGATACGCTTTTACAATAGGAAAAATATTAGAAATTTATGTGATATTTACTCAAAATGTGGCGGGAAGCAATTAGATGTGTGAGAAAATTCTTATCCACTCAAAGGACAAAGTTGAATGTCCCAAAATTGAACTAAAATCTAAATTTTTTAGCCAAAAGTATCAAAAGAATGGCTACTCTTTGTCTGTCTTCATCTTCTTCAGTTAAACTTCAAGAAATCTCCACTTTTATTCATACTTTCCCAGCAAATGCAAATCTCTCATCAAATCTACTTCTTTCTTCTCCCAGAGGAAGAAGACCATTATTTGATCATTTTCCCGTCAACTATGTACCGGAATCTTTGAAATGGAGGACAAGGGTTTCCTTCTTTCCGTTTTTCTCCTCCAAAACCAAAGGCACGGAGAGCCTTAAGCTGGAGCTTCTCGAAGCCATAGCCCCACTTGATCGCGGTGCCGAGGCCACCCCTGAAGACCAAAAGCTTGTTGATCAGGTGGGTCACCTTGTTTAACGACCTCTGTTTTCTGAATTCTTCGTGGGTATTGTAGTTTCTGATGTTGTTGAAAGTTGAAAAGTTGTTATTTAGGAATTAGTTGCTGTGCTAAAGTAAATAAATGAAGTGTGTCCACTTGATATGAGCTAAAGATTGTATACGAGGGGTTCAGTATGTTATAGTAGAAGAAGATAGGCGTTTTGGGTTCAGTCTTGCTACGAAAGCTATGTGCTTTGGCTTGGAAAATAATTAGGTTACAGGTGAGGGGCGTACTGCAGACGAAAAATAGTTAAAATGGATTTTCTTATATCTAACAATTTAAGCTTAATTGGTTCGCATAATTCATGAAGAAACATGATTAGGATTTAGGATTATGCTCAGAAGAATTAGCATTATTATTATGTATTACGGACATAATGAATGCTGTGAGTATAACTGGTGTAGTTGTCTTTGAGTGTGTGTGTGTGGGTGGGGGATTGCTGGTTGATAGAGGGAACCCTTTGCTTTCTATCTTTCTGCTGGTGCATTACCAGCCTAATGTCTATGCAGATTGCAAGCAAACTTGAGGCAGCCAATAAAGTCAAGGAGCCCCTGAAGTCAAGCTTATTGAATGGAAAATGGGAGCTTTTGTATACTACATCTCAATCAATTCTACAAACCAAGGTCTAGTCTGATCTTATCTTCTTTCTGAACATTTGCAGAAGCTAAGATACTCCTGCTCATTTATCTGTTGGTTTTAGATTCATGTTAGTAGTGCAAGAAAAACTCTAGGGTGTACCCTAAAAAGGGAAAATACATAGGTAGTTAATCACTTCTACCCTTTTTTCCTTTTGTTGATCATAATTTAACTCCATAGGTCATTGCCCATGGGTTGGCACATTTTGAAGCAGTTTCTTGGCGTTCACTTATCTTCTTCTAACTAGTCTAAATGAGATAAGCAGTGGATGATGTCTATATCTAGTCACAATAAAGTTGCTTCTTCTTCATGTGATATCAGTTACTATCATTGTTTTAGGTGTAATCAGAAGCAAGTTTAGATCTCCTTTTTCGTCCTTCTTTAATTCTTACTCTAAAAAATATTATTGGTATATTTAGCATGCTGCAACTTTAAGTGCATTAATGTATCCTCAAGAAATAGGGTCAGATGTGAGAAGAACTGTTATTGATGTAGCAGGGGGTTTTCCACTTTCCTTCTCCTCCAACTTCTTAAATTACATACGGATATTACTTGGTTCAGTTTAAGAGGGCTTCCATTTTGTGGTGCTTCCTCCACTTTCTGCATTCATTATCAAAATGATATGGTTGATTATAATTATGATAGGGGTTTCTGTGCATGATAATCTTTCAATACATAGTCATTGCTTTCAGTTTACTCCATTATTAATGAAGATTTATCATGCTCTTCTGGATAAATCTTCTGATGACCAAACAAGAAACAAAAGAATGATTCCATGCTTCAAATATCGAGCATAATAAGTGATACTTTCTATTTGCAGTGACATGTGAAAGGTTGCCTTTTAATATTTTTTCCTTCTTCTTTTGAGATTATTGGATGATTGATTCCTTTTCTTTTTCCTTCCATTTTGTATGTGTTGGTTTTAGATCACAATTTTCAATTTGTTTTCTCAACTCCAACCATCAACATTATGCTAAGATGTAGTCTAAAATGACACATGACAACAAACTTCTAAAAAGGAAAAAGAAGGCAGCAACATACGTTGAGCTATTCCCTTCTGAGCTTATGACCAGTATTCCGTTGTGGTTATTGTTTGATGTGCTTCATTTCTAACTGTAGTGACAAGGCTCTTGTTCGTTTATTATTGTCGCAGAGGCCCAAATTCTTGAGAGCCAATGGAAAAATTTACCAAGCTATCAATGCAGATACATTGAGGGCTCAGAATATTGAAACGTGGCCATTTTTCAATCAGGTTCCTTTTTGATCTCATAAAGAAATATCAAAGAATATCCAGTCTTCCTTTTTTTCTGCTTTGAAGTATTATCCTATGTAATCTGTAACTTGTGAAAATTTGCCTGTTTCTCTAGTTATTGTATTAGTAAGGCTCAGAAAATCTAGACAATTTTAAGTTTCATTTGCAATTCAAGGACTACATTTTTTGAGCAGGAGTACTAGGGCTGCACCTCTGGTGGTTCGGTTCATACACACACATGTCCATTTGGTAACTTGATTTTCTGGCCTGTAATTTATATTGGGTGTCTTTAGTTTTGTCACCTTCTTGAGTGTATGCAGCCTGCAGATCTCTAGAAGGTCTTTCTCAAAACTAATTGTGAACTTGGACGAAGTTCTTTTTGCGCCCCCCCTCCTCCCAACACACACGTTCTCTCTCTATGTTATGAAATATTTCCATAAATAAACCACACAGAAAAAAGAGAAAGATTTTGATCTCAGTATTAGTATGTGATTTATTTATAATTTATAAGCTGTTGGGGCTGCTTCTTTTTATTGAAGTTGCTGTGAAAAAGGTATGAAGAAAGTGATGCTCGATTTCAGTTGGGACAGATATCATAGGCTGTCTTTTGCTTTTTGAAAGTTGAAAAAATTGTAATTCTTATTGTCCTGGATTCAAAGAGAAAAACTCAACATATTGTTTAAGAAAGGGTTATACCCTGGCAGTTACTATAAAAAGAAAATGTTTCATTTTGATTTTTTGGAATAAAGTTGAAGTCAGTTTCCTATCATATCTGCAGGCCATTGCCAGTTTAGTTCCTCTTAATGCACGGAGAGTTGCTGTAAAATTTGACTCTTTCAAGATAGCAGGTCTAGTAAGTAACCTTCATTTTGGCAAGGAAATTTAATTAGACTGCATTCTATTGTATTCATTAAGCAGCAAGACGTTTCCTGTTCTACTTCGCTATCAAGTATCAACAGGGAGACTGGAGACCCATACTGCACAACAACAATAACAGCAGCCCAGTATAATCCCACCAAGTGGAGACCCATACTACACATTATATTATTACTCTGTGTCTGCTGCTTTCTTCAGGACAGTTGGCGAGAAACTTTAAATGAAATATATAAAGCTTTGCTTGTTAACTTTTCTTTGATCAATCTTTCTTCTGGCTCGTAGATACCTATAAAGAGCCCCGGACGTGGTCGTGGTGAACTTGAAATCACATATCTGGATGAAGAACTAAGGTAAAGGGAAAGAACCTACTATTTTCAATTGTGTAAAGGCCATGCTCTCTCTATTCTTATTAGGCATGAATCTGCTCTTTGCTTTTCTTTGGCATGCGAACAGTGAACTATGATGCATCTAGTGTGCTCTGGTAGATAATTCTAAAAATAAATCTGTTTGTCCATTGCCTTCTATCTGGTTTATTTGTCATCTAATTCCTTGTCATGTTTAATTTTGTTTTCATGCAACACCATTTGTGGCAGGATATCAAGGGGCGACAAAGGAAACCTGTTTATTCTAAGAATGGCGGATCCATCATATAGAGTCCCTCTTTAAGCATGGTTGCTGTGGATAGTAATTGTCTCAAGCAGTCACTTTTAGAACCATTTCAGTGTTGGAAGTAGTTCTCAGAAGTATTTCAGCTCATTGCTGGAAACAAGCTTGAGCAGATCTCCCGTCAGCAATAATAAATACTATATTCTTCATGGTAAAACTAAACAGCATAGTCCAAGTGAGCTTGCTTGACATCTTTAAGGAGCTATGATCGGCCATCATAATAGCAAATAAACACATCTTTTGTAGTTAGATCAAGCAAGAGCTTTTGGATCGGTGTATATTATAATTCATCATAACTATGATATTTAGCTCTTCTTTTATTTTCTTGTCATTGAATATGATTTAGTATCCTTATTTTCTACTTGACTTTGTTAATTAAAGTTTCTATCTCTGCCCCTGGTTCATTCAGAGCAGCAGCGAAAGAGTAGGTTTCATATTGTTTCAGTTCTTTACCATTAATTGTGCTGAGAGTTGAGTGATGAAAAAACATACTATGAATATCGTGATACCCAATGTTAATTGAGATGAATGGATGATCCTAACCTAAATCAAGTGAATAATTAAACTAAATCATCTTGTTTGGGTGTAGTTAAGAAATTTTGTGGTGGATCTAAGTCCACATTTATGAGCAAACAAAGTAGCTTTAAGACGCCTTATTGTACGCTTGTGCACCAATGCATGGGCTAATGGACCCAATTTTAAAACTCAAGATGTAACATATGACAGATTTGATTTAGCCAAGCAAGTACAATTTTTATCTAATTTCAAGAATATCACTAAACAATAATAAACATAAAAAATATAATAATTAATTAATAACAGTCTCAAAGTATACCATTTATAATTTCAAATAAAATTATCAAGTAAATATATTTGAGAAAAAATACTATCATATACTAATTAGAATAATCTTTAGCCTAAATGCTGTCGAAAACCAGTACACCACCACCATAAAAAAAATAAAAAAAATCATCATTATTACTTCAATATTCGTTAAGACCAGAAAAGGACAAGAATCTTGATTGGAACTAACTCCCAATATGTGACAGGAATTTTTTAGAATCGCCGGAATAGACGGGCAAAGAACAAATTCCAATTAGTTCATTCGGTTTCCCCCCGATAAATTCAACAGAGTTTCATGTTCCAAAACTCACAATTTTACAGAGCCCAGGGAAAATCAGTATACAAAAACAGTATCTACGTATGGACGAAAGCGATACGAATGCATACGAAACGCTTTACACACCAACCATCTTCTTCGTCTCCTTCTTCCTCACAACCTAACAAATTAATGGCTTCAATCTCTTCCCTTTTCCTCTCAGGCCCTCGTCCTTTTCGCCCTCCTCTAAACCCTAAATCTAATCCCCATCTCGTTTTCCCACTCCGTACCCTCAATATCTCCGCAAAATCTAACCCACCCCCTCCTAACCCAAATGCGAAACAACCCACCATCACAGAACCGCCGTTGCGTCCTCCTCCGCCTGCGGAGGCTGAGAAGAAGTCGTTTGCGGTGGCCACCGGCGAGCTTTTCCTTGGCATTGCTTCCCGGGTTTTGAGGCGTGGGAATAGTATAGTTAATGGATGGAACGAGGAGCCGGCGGGTGTGACTATGTTCAAGGATGATGAAGAGAGTGAATCGTACTTTTTGAAACGGCGGAAGGAAGGGATAGCGTCGGTGGTTGAGGACCCCGTGCAGCCGGAGGTTGTGTGGGAGCAGACGGAGAAGGATGTGGAAGCTGAGAAGAGCCTCAGAAGGGTTACTAGCCCTGGGTTTAGCTTCTCTGCTGCTGGCCTTTTGTTTCCCTATCATCTTGGGGTTGCTAAGCTTCTCATTGAGAAAGGTTATATCAAGGTTTGACATTCTCTTCATTTTTTAGTAACAGATTGTTGCACAATGTTGGTCGAGGTTCAGCTTAGCGAGTACTATGTGCTTTTTGTTTAATATTCTGAGAATTTAAGTATGGACCTTCTCGTTTTCTCAAGATAAGTATTTTATTGAGCTTTTACCCTGATTATTCAAGGAGCTTGATTTGCTAATAAGCTTATTGTGTGTGAGAAGATTAAGGTCAAGAAGTTGAGAAAAATCTTATACTGGACATTAGCCACTGGTGGGAGGGTCTTGGTTGAATGTTTTATTGGGTTACAAATTAGAATTACAAAGATGTCTTTTCACATCCCGACATATTTCTTCTTTCCCAGGAGACAACACCACTAGCTGGTTCTTCTGCTGGTGCAATTGTCTGTGCAGTGGTTGCTTCTGGTGCCAGTATGCAAGAGGCTTTAGATGCTACTAAAATATTAGCTCAAGATTGTCGGCTCAAAGGGACAGCATTTCGCCTTGGGGTAAATGTCGTGCAGAATTTCTTAATTTTGCAAGCTATAAAAATCATATTCATTCATGATTATATGACAATTGACAGGGTTGATCTCAATCAAATTCTATGAAACAGGTTTAAGCTTTCAATCATAGTCTTTTGTTATAATGCAATAGATTAATTGAAAATCTTAATGTGTTTGGTTCAATCAAAGTGTATGAATCGGGTATATAACGGTAAGAAACCTGACGTGACAGGTGTATAGCAATTTTAATCATGACTTGATTTGTCCACATAAAATTGTGATCTCTTATTTGGAGGCAGATTGCTAATGTTTCTATTTCACTGGAAAATAGCTTGACGTGTTTAAAATTTGCTTATTTAGTGTCATTGAGATCTTCTAAAGTGTTGTTCCTCAGGACTAGTATTTAGCTTTTTGGTATTTAAATGTTAAAGCATCTAAAGATTGTCACTCTGTACCAGGCTGTTCTCAGAGAAATTCTTGAGAAATTTCTTCCAGATGATGCTCATATTAGGTGCAACGGAAGAGTTCGTGGTAAGTTTAGATGAACTTTGTTCATCCTAGTTGATACTTGAAGCTCTTCCGAAATATAACATGGTTTCTCTGAGTTGAGAATGATGTAGTCATTTCATTCCAGTTGCTGTAACACAGATACTTTGGAGACCCAGAGGCTTATTAGTTGATCAGTTTGATTCTAAGGAAGATCTTATCAATGCTGTCATTACTTCTTCTTTTATCCCAGGGTACACATTCTTTCTGGCTTTATTAGCTTCTCTTTTAGCTCACACTGTAATCTAAACCTTCAAAGTAACATGAATCACAGATATCTTGCTCCAAGACCAGCCACTGTTTTCAGGAACAGACTGTGTATTGATGGGGGGCTGACACTGTTTATGCCACCAACATCTGCTGCTCAGACGGTAACTTCTTATGAAATTAGTCAAATAGTCCGCTAAACTGTGTTCAGTCATGGCTACCTTTCTGTGTCATTTGTGGGTGCCAGTTGTGGGTTGATTTTGCTATTGCATGTCCTGTGCATTGAAATAATTTTGAAGAGGAAAAACATTTCATAGTCACTGACCTGTACTTCTAAGAAAAATGTTGCCTGTGACTTTGACATTTTCTTTTTCAGAAAAAAAAAAGAATTGTGGGGGGACTAAAACCTTTTCAGAATTCACTCTAAAAACCTTTTCCAGAATTCACTCTATATCATAGAGAGTCACACTAACTCAATCCAACCCATTAGGAGATATTTATATGACCTTCTATACATTTATGTAATTGACTCAATCCAACCCATCAAGTCAATCTGATAACTAGCTATCAACTGAAGCCTTGTGTGCGGCTTTGGAGTTGGTTCGGAATTGCTAATATACACATTATGTTCTGCTGCAATTAGTAGTCTTTCCTGTTTAATAAGTTATCTGAAATTAGAAGGCATTTTCCCTGTCGTCATGCTCGCCTAATGTAGCCTAAAATTATTAGCTGTATATTTGCAAATCTTCTTGGGTTGCTGATTACCTTTAGTTCTTGAGATTTTATCTGCATGTTTGATATGTAACCGACTTTAGTTTTTCGCACAAACTTAATTTCCTTGGTTTGTCCTTTTTGCTGTGTGTTCATATAAACTGTATTTTCCCAGTCCTCATCTTGTTGCTTTTCCGCTCCGGTTTCGTCTTCCATCATTTATTGGCAACAGTTCATAATTTTTTTAATAAGGTGGTATTTGGGCCAGCTTGTGTACACCTCAACTATTCCACCTATACCTGCTACTTCCTACGGGCACAGGTACCAAGTAACTATAACACCAAGGTTTAGGCATGGGAAGTAATCACCTTGTGTTTTTGTCTCCACTGTGATTTGAACCCTGATCTCCAAGGTTGGCGCCCATTTCATTCACCACGATGCCACACTGCTGGGTGCTAACAATTTAAGTTTCTTACTTGCTAGTTCTACAATAGAAACAGCTGTGACTTGTCAGGATATTGATTTCTGCTCATATGATTCCTGGAGGTAGTTTACAATTGGTTGGTTGTATCCAGGTGCGCATTTGTGCTTTTCCAGCCGGTCGTTTGGGATTGCAAGGAATTGGGATAAGTCCTGACTGCAACCCTGAAAATAGGGCCACTCCTCGGCAGGTACTTGAACATCCTACAGTCAATCTCCAGTCTTTTCTAATGATAGATCAATAACAAGTTCTCTCTCATCTATTTTTTTGGTCACATTTGCAGCTTTTCAATTGGGCACTTGAGCCAGCGGAAGATGATATTCTTGACAAGCTGTTTGAACTAGGTTATGCGGATGCAGCTGTGTGGGCCCAGGAGAACCCGGTCATGGACTTAGTTCAGGATGACAGTTCTTCCATAGGCAGCAGTCTTGCACAATAGCTTTATAAGGATTGATTCAGTTCAAGAGTGTATGAGATGGAGATGATACACGGACGTTGCAATAATCAGCTCATAAAACCTGCAAATAAGAGGAGTCTCTAGGGTACACTTCAACAATGATGGAGCTGCTGCCCTAACATAGAGCTGATACTGAGAAAGAACGAAGAGGGTCAAAAACTGGTGGTAGGTTAGCAGCAAGGTTTTGTATATACAATAACATTGCTAAGATGTAAATTGTAAAGGAGGGGTAACAAAAGGATGCACAGAAAAACAGAAAAAAGAGCACAGGATTTTGGATATGGAGACTGTTGGGGCTCTACACTTCCTATACTATTTACTGATGGAACAAAAGTAGAAGCAGCCAACTGTTTTCTCTAATTATAGAAACTCTCTAGTCATAATAGACCTTTTTCAGTTACAAATTGCTGTAGAGAGAGGAAGTTGGTGTAGTGAATATTCCATTTTGAAGTGAATATCGTTGTAAAATACATATTTGTGATACTCTCTAATATCAGCAAGATTTATTATCATATTGTATCAATTCTGAGTTTGTATTTCCTCATGGTCTAACGACAGTTTCTTTAAATTATTACCAAGACGCTGGATTCCGTATGAGAGGATCAACATTGGAAAGTATACTATGTCATTCTTGGTGTGGTCGGTACGATACGAAACGAAAATTCTTTTTATGGAAAATACAAATTGTTACCTTATTAATTTTCTTGTGTTCGGTATGCAATTAAAAAATATTATTTTAAATATTTATTTAAGGCAAAACTACAAGGATGTAAATGGAGATAGCTGGATAGGATGTTGTGGGTGGGTTGGATGGTTGTGAGGGTGAGGAGACATGTGATTTATTTTTTCTGCTTTTATTATAGAAGTTATTTTTCTTATTTAGTTTATTTTCGTAGAGAAAATATTTTTAAAAATTTTTGATTAACCAAAAACACGAGAAAATATTTAAAAGAGGAAAATATTTTCCACTATACCCTCTGTCTTCTGAATAAAAAAGCAACAAAATTCCTCAAACTCTAAAAATTCTGGAAGAAGGGAAAATGGAGATGCGGGGTATCGATCCCCGTACCTCTCGCATGCTAAGCGAGCGCTCTACCATCTGAGCTACATCCCCATGTGAAATATCAAATTCCATATATATTACTGATTCAGTTTTAATTTTATTTGTCTGTCTATTTTTTTTTGGGACAACTCTGTAATTCTAACATTTGGATAACATGTTTAATATCACAAGACTAAAGACATTTTGGTACATACTATATATTTTAGTTTAAGATAACAAAATTTAAAAAACTTTTTTTTACTTTCTTAAATTTTATGTCAAGTTAAAACTAAAAAAACAAATTGAAATGGAGGGAGTATGTCCCAATTCATGTACCTTGTTTAAAAAAAAATACCTAATAACAATTTAATTTTAGAATGCTCTATTTACCCTTAATGAGAACTTAATTTGAATCACAAATTTTAAAAAATATCACGATTAATCAAATATTTTTACATAAACTGATAGAGAAGAGAACGAGTATAACAATCACCCTAATCTTTTTACTCCCTTTGTTTACTTTTACTACTCCTATTTTATTTTTCAAAAATTAAATTATATAAACTTTGACTAATATTTTTAGACGTAAGAATTATAACTTATAATATATTTTGCATAATTTTTATATATTTAATTTAAAATATTAATTTAACTTTAAAATCAGATAAATTGATTATTATAAAGTGAAATGTGACTGACAAAAATGAAGAAAGCTAGTAACAAAAAACTTCATGATTGCCCAGCTGTAGTGCTTTCCTTGTATAATTCTTATGTAATATTCTAAGCAAATGTTGACTCAGTACACCAATTGAGAATACAGAAAATTTGATTAAATATTATACCACATGTGAATAATGTGGAGTTGTAATTTCAACTTCATATTCAACCATATAATTTTATATAAACTTTAAACTAGACCTCTTCTCACTTGTGAGTTATACTAAAATTAAGTTTGACATGGAAATTGCATATTTAATATTTATATTTACTAAAACACATAAACGATGGTTATAAATAATGTAATTTATCAGACTATATTGCTTTTGCAGCAAAGAGCAATGATATAGTAAT